>APFE030660020.1:0-29635 GCA_000404065.3 Pinus taeda
GGGGCACAACAATATTAATAAGGATACAACTACAATAGTAATGGGGTAATCACTAGTATTATAGGGACCTAACAGGGGCTATGATCATTAATGCATGGTGTTGAAACAATTTTCGGAGGGTAAGGGTTTTCTATTTTACAAACAAAGGGGTTTACCATTTTACCAACAAATGAGTAAAGATTTTACTTTATTCATTTAGGGAAACATGTTTCCCTCAATGAATCCCCATGAATAAATCCACCTCTTTCTCCCATTCTTGAATTTCCAAGAATTGTTTTGTAATGTCAACTACAAAAGCATCATGTGTAAAATTTTATCTTTTTGAACATGTTTTTCAAATTCATCATTTTCACTTATTCTAGTGGATGGTTTGGTGCATGATGATATAGGGAACTTGTATAGAGTCCTCATGGTTCTTTAGGGCTTTGCTTCATATCCCCAGTTTCACACAACACACATAATCCTTGGGAATCTAATATGACATTGAAGCCTCCCTGTTTGTATGAAATATAACTTCGAAACCTATTGATGTCAACTTCTTTTCATGAATATTTTTTTGACATGTAGGAGTTAGCCACGCCTCAATGCTAATTTATAACCATGCACAATATAACCCCCACCCAAGTACCACCTGTCCTCAACTTTTTCTTAACAAACTTCTTGCTCAAGTTGATGGCAAGAGACATTAAGCAACCAACAATTAATGTAGGTTGAGAGTACTCATTTTTTCCTAACCAAATGCATCGATAACTTCACCACCCACACTTGAAGAGAGCTGCGACTTGTAATTTATGGAAGCAGGTCATTCCAACATCAAATTGACGGCCAACTAAATCTACATACATCTTTTGTAATTTCTATCATACCATTCTTAAAATTTGGTGCATATGGAGTATGATATGAGATATGAGAATGACATTGATGAAATAAATCACTTTTGTTAGTGTTGCATGCTAGGACAAGTGTTATAGGGGCTTGATACTAAGATCATAAGCACGAAGGAGGGGGAAAAGATGGCAATCCCTTAATTTAAATCACATATGCCTTTCATCAACTTAGCTCCTTTGTTGGCTAGTTCATCGATGAACTTATTTTTCCCTCAAAGAAAATTATAGATCTCGATATTATTAAGGTATTGAACTCACTCTAAGATCATTTGAATAATATAATATAGTTTAGATCTATTTCAAGAATTATTGTGATGTAGGAATCTGATGATTACCATTGCTCCCCACCACTTAATCTTTTTAAGATGGAAATACCTTTATAAAGGGCTAACTCTTTTGCTTCATTGATGAGATAATTCCATCTTGTTAGTGTTGCATGTTAGAACAATTTTTATAAGGGCTTGTTACTAAGATCATAAGCACCAAAGAGGGGGCGGACATCGTAATCTCTCAATTTAAATTACACATGGCTTTTCTCAACTTGACTCCTTTATTGGTTAGTTCATCAATGAACTTATTTTTCCCTAGAAATAAATGCTAGATTTCAATCTTCTTAAGGAAATGAGTTCACTCAAAGATCCTTTGCAAAATCTTATATAGTTTAGAGATATTTAGAGAAGTATTCTGATGTAGGGATTTGATGACTACCATTTCCCCCCACCTTTTTATCTTTTGAGATGGAAAGACCTTTAATTCTTTTGCCTCACTATTGGCAGTTTCCAATTCCCTGTAATGAAATTTTTATTTTATTTTTTTGAAGCCACAAATGATGCCCCCTCTAGCACTTACCACTAGTATAAGGATTGTAATTATATTAAGCATTGGAGTAACGTATTTGGATACAATGATGTGCCAAATCCTCATCTTTGAGGTGATTGACTTGTAATTGTGTTGGATCATTGACCCATATCTTTAACAACATATCAAAAGTGAGTCTCACTCTTGTCTCACTGAATCATGATATAGTTAATTCTTGTCAAGTTTGTATTTGAAATTATAAAGTGTTACCCTTGGTTGCGTGCATGGAATACCACGTGTAGTGCATGTGTGATACATTAAGAGAGAAAAAAAAAACTTTAGTTTTCAAATTGATATTCCTCATAAGATATTGTTTCATGGTGTGGCTCCAAAATTATTGTTGTGAAAATTGGCTTAATGGAGGTTGAATATTTATTTCCACATATTTCTGGATGTTATTGGTGGCTTATCCAAAAGTAGATTCTTCTGTTTTATGGAGCTAACTAAGTCATTTCTACATCATTTATATCCTTTATTACCCACGAGATGAAGTATTCCATTGCACTTCACTGTTTTTTAACCCAATTGTGTGGATATTCATAAGCTCATGGATAGGTCAACCTACCCTCATGTTAGCATATTGTGGCATGAATTATACCCCCAACTCTTCCCTCTTTAACCTGCCATGTTGCAAAGTGCTAGTAGGCTATGTTGTTTTTCATAAGCTAGAAACAGGGGGACATATTTAATTTTATGAAATATCTCATGTACGAGTGGATAAGGGTTTTGAGTGATAAAGGGATTACCACCTTTATTTGTATTACATTTTTTTGGTCATGGTGTCTTGAAAGCGCCTTTTCTAAAAGGGGAGATAATTTGTTCCCTATGGATGTTTTTCTCGAAATTTATTGTTTTCAAGTATATCTTTGATGGCGATGATATTTTTAACTTTAATATTTATTTATCTATTTCATGAAGGTTCTTGTAATTAGAGCAACTAATATATTTTTCATTTTTACCTACCATATCGAGTATGCTTTATTACATGTATTTTTTTCTACTATGGATAACTAAAGAGGAATTATAGATTTATAAATGTAATGAGGATTGTTTACTTGTACTCTGCTAATGTTAAACTTTGTAATGGGTTGCTTCTTTTCAAGATATTCATCCCTGTTAAAGAGATTTTACCATCCAAATTCATAAAAAAATTCATTTGTTTGTAGAACACTAATACATGGTTTAAGGGGAAGGTTGTTTCATTGTTGAAAACTAATAAGTCAATTTCAAGATGATGTCAATATTTTGCAATTATATTTTCTTAGCTTTGTGAGGATATTTATGACTATAGAGTGATTCTAGTGCTCAACTTCATAATGAATTAGCTTGTTTGTAGAACACTAATACATAGTTTTAAAGAGAATGTTGATTCATTGAAGAAAGCTAATATTCAACTCCAAAACAACATCAATTTTTTAAAACACTTTTTTAACTTTGTGTGGAAGTTATCACACTTTATATGGATGAATTTCCTCTCCATAGCACACAAATGGGTTCATACCACTACACATAGTTCAAGGATAAATTAATTAACTAGCAATTTCTTTAATAAGTTGGAACCCCAACTTTAGAAATGAAAATAGAAGATGAAAGATAATCCCCACAAAATCTATCATTGTTAGTGATAAATATCCTTGCATTGAAGTCTATAGAATTGTGATAAATCTTTTAAAGATGGCCTATGCCTTGGAATGATTTGCATACTCAAATCCAACTCCTTGAAAGAGAAGAATTCTCTCGATCTCCAGTATAAACACTAGATCTACAATTCTAAAGATAAATCAATGAACTATGAAAAGTAACATATTTTGTGCCCTCTTAGGGATTATAACTCCCTTAATCTTAGTGTGAATGAAGTTCCTCACTTGAGGTTTTAGGGTTGAAACTTCCAAGGTATGAGTAGAACCTTGCTAATGAAGATGTTATAGGATGAATCACTCAAACTTGGAAGATTGAAACCAAGCTAGACAAAGAAGTCCCTATAGAGGTACTAGAGATGAAAAGTTCTAACGAATTGAAGAGCATGAGATAGGTAAAAGGAGATCAATCCTAAATGTGTTACCTATAAAGTAGGATATTTCCAAGATAAAAAAATTTCAAGATTTGAAGACAATTTACAAAGAGGAATAAAAGGGTATAAATAGAGAAATGAATGACCTCAAGGTTAAAAGGACATTGGATTAGCTATAAGAGTACTTGATTCATACAAAACCTTAATACTTCATATTTTATGTGTTTCAAAATTGGTATAATGGTATTGTAGGTTTTGAAGCCAAAAATAGTCCTTTATTATGCAAATTATGGATTCACTGTCATAATAGTTTAGGGGAATCCATAGTACAATTATTGCTAAAAGATCAAGAAGGTTTAGGGGTTGGACTCAGATTTAATTAATAGATAAAAAATTCCAAATGGGTTTAACTGGCCATGGAATTGGTTTAAGGGATACTAAGTGACCATGGATGGGGGTTGGGGGTTTATGCACCCAACTAGACCCGTTGAAGTTAGGAAATTTTCTAAATGGATGATTTGAGGGGTTAAATTGAGTGATGACCAAAATCTAGAGTTGAAAGGAAAATGTGGACTTAGGGAACTCATACAAGCAATAAACGTCTCAGTGAGGTTGCATGACAAGGCTAGGGTGAGAGAAACTTTAGGGAGGTGGCCCATCATATAGAACATGGCTTGAGAGATAGTTTAACATCATTAGGTGGGTCACACATGAACAAGACATATAGGTGGTTCATAAAAGGAATTTTGAGTGTGTAGGTTTATGTGAGTAACCAACTACAAATACAATATGCTATATTTTGCCACCTCTGCATCAATTTGTAAGGAAGGATAGGAGGCGTGTGCATGTCCATGTAGTGCAGGCCAGTGGGTTGATGTTGTGAGGGAAACATCCATGAATTGTGCTTATGTATATCATAGAGCATGTGAAGACCCACATGCCCTAAGAATTTGTGTTAGTGAAAGTCACAAGTGGTGTTCCCATGATGTCAAGCAATCTTAAGAAAAATAATAAATAAAGATCAACAAGCAAGTGATGCACATCAAATATGTTATGGATGTCAAACAAAATAATTGGGATGGGTGGACAAGCAAGATTAATCACTATGTAAGAATGATAGAAACTAAACACTAAAATGTAAATGATAAGATAATGAGTAACTTAGTCTAATGATATAATAACTAAACCATGAGACGAGAGATAAAATAGTTTTGATTACTAGGTAAATAGAATAATAACTAGAACATGGAAGTAAAGCATGAGTGATTCAATCTAATGATAATAATATTTCCGACTATAAAATCATCAACAATATTAAGAGTGAGGAGGGGATCCTTTCACATACCTTTAGGTGAGAAATGACAATGGAGGTCTATGATTAGCATCATCTAGATACTGCCTAAAATAATTAACCTACTTGCTTCAATTATGGCAGGGATGACAACGTTAGTTCTCAATGGAAAGGATGACACACACACACATACATATATATATATACATATGAAAAGGGGAAGACATGGAGTGATATTGTGTAGGGAAATTCCAGTGATGGAAATACAGAGAAGGAAACAAAACTAGCATGGCTTGGTGAAAGTATGAGTGAGGTGATCATGATACTAGCATAGACATAGCAAAGGAAAGAGAAGTGAGGCAATGGCGCTAGGAGAAGTAAATAGGAGAATAAAAAGGTGTTAAGGAGGAAACTTTGTAGCTCTAATCTATGATATGTGATGGCATTAAATGCTTCATAGAAGTGATGCAGTGATTGATATTTTTGGGATGAAAAATGTGTGGAGTCAACCCTACTTGAAATAATGACTTGGAGAAGAATTAACCACTTGGAAAGAAATCAAAGGAAATGTGGAGACCAAGAGGCAATAAAGACGAGGTGGTCATTACACTAAGTAGTGCTAGGTGATTAAGTGGAGATCATATAAGGTTGAACAATGTTGTGGTAGGAGGTGTTCATAGATGATGGTAAGAGGTAAAAGATAGCCCCACATATGTTCCTCGAGGATGGGGATGAATTCACCTTATATAGCCGTATTGAAACATGGGATTCATATGAGCAAGAAATTGAAGGTGGAGATGAAGAGAAAATCAGAGGAGAAGTAGAGGAGGGGTTACCTTTGGTACGGTGGGATGAGTGTAAATGGGAGAGGAAGAAGCAAGGGACCCACACATGATGCCTTTAAGGATGCATATGCATTCAAGGAGGAGATGAGCAAGATTAGAAGAGGATTTTTACCTATACATGTTGAATTTAAGATGGGGAGAAGAGGAAGAGTCCTCAAAAAGATTGTACCATGGGACATTGGAGAATAAGGGACAAACTTTAAGAGAGACTTGAGTGAGGTGAGTGAAGAGTGGGATTTCATTGAATGAAATAAGTATTTATTTTGCGAGGGAAATAATGCTATTTTATGAAGGAGAAAGGAATGGGTGGCCAAGGAAGATATTTTACTGAGAAATGAATGTTCGTAGCATTGGGCTAAGGGATAAGGACATCTCAATGACAACAAGGGGTTACAAATCAAACCTATTGAAACTCTAGATGATGTGAGAAGAAAATTATAAAATAAGTAGCACCAAGGGCACGAAAAACATGAATAACAATGATGATAAGGGTTGACCTAATGTCCATAATGACTTCATTGATCTTGAGAACTGGTTCACCATGTTTTATTTCTTGAATTCTTCCTTTAGTTGCGGATTCCCTTGTGTACAGGATATCCTCAAGACACAAAAAATGGAAGGATGTTGATTGTTCATTTCCACTGTAAGAAAGGTTTTTCATTTTTGAATTAAATCTACAGAGGTTTGAGAAGTAATGATAAGGGTGTAGCTAAAGAAAAGTAAGACTTTGCAACCAACCTTCATCCAATTGGACATTTCATCATTCTTAATATATGTATAGATGCAATGCATATAAGGGTGACAAGAGCATTGGATAAATTAACCACTCACGTAGTCATGTTGTACTTAATTCGATTGCATATTTTAGGAATATTTCAGAATCTAACGAACATCAATGAGGTCAATAGTGTTGAGAAATCTAGGGGCAACAAGTGTAGGTGATTTCTCTTCTTGTTGATAATGGTTAGTGATGTATTTTTACTTTTCTTGATTTACTTCTTCTTTTTCTTTATGATAATTAGTTTTTTTTTTCATTAAACAACTACAAAAACACAAAGAACAATGGGGCAATAAGACATAAGATGTAGGTGATCATCTAGGGCCAAAACCTCTCCAACTCTGAGAGGAAAACCCAGAAGAATTATTCTTCTTATAGAATCTTCAATTGAAGAATTTCAAGACCTTGACCCTTGACCAAAAACTCCTCCAAGATCAAGTCAAACCTTTTTCTCTTCTTGTCAAGTCAAACAAAGTCAATCTTGACTAGAAACTGCTGCAACTTCTCCTTGTTCTTGACCTTAGACCACAACACAAGACTACTTCCTTCAATACTCAGCCTCCTAAAACTTCTTGCAACTTTTGCACGTGTGAGGTGATTAGGTCATTATAGCCCTTATTTTCCTTCACTTAATTGGGCCCCTTCTCTCCAAGACTCCAACCTTCAGATACGATTTTTTTGGTACAATATTCGAATTCTAGAGATGACTACAATTCAGTCTTAAGTTTTGTAGTAGCTTCCCTAGCTTCATCCCGCATGTGTGAGATTTTTTGCCCAAAAAGAGTCCTGAAAAATATGCCTCTTCATCTTCACGTTATCTTCTCCTTTCTTCATTGATTTCAGTGCTCTTGGTCGTGTTTCTTGTGAGTGATTGATGCCCCGATGATGGTCGATTAGTCTTGTATATATAGTATTCTATTCACTCCAAATAGGTAGAATATTCACTGTTTCCAGGCCGACTTGTTGCTAGCATGTTTGACTTGACCTTGGAGGGTTTCTAGACTTTATTTCAACTTAAATAAATTTATTTACAATATGTAACATGCCCAAATGGGTCTTTAATACATGACAATGACTCAATGACTTTATGACAAACCTAGAAGCACTCAATGGGTGTTTTACCTATGAAATAAATAGTGATTAAATATTGATTTACTCATTGATAATAAATATGTAACCATGTATTTAATGTGTAAATAAAAGTTGGCTTTCTATCACTGTTCAAGACTCAAAAAGAGGTTGGAGGTTGGATTAGAGATGTAGTGTTGAACTATTAGAGAATAATGTTGTTACTATTTAATACTCAAAAAGGGGTTGGAGGTTGGACTAGAGATGTAGTGTTGAACTATCAGAGGATAGTGAAGCAGGATGCCCTTCAGGATATCAATATTGTTAAAAACAATATTGCAACTAAATTTAAAAAGAAAATGTGGAACAACAAAGAGGCTTGAAATAAATAAATAAAAGTTGAACGACTAAAAGCAAATTTTTATCCAAAATTATATTTTTTGTTGTTACTTATAAAATAAATATTATAAAAAGTAAGAAAAAATTTCCCTAAATTTCATAATGAAATGGGAATGATGGAATTTACTAAAACTCCTTAACATAGATGAAGAAATCTCTAGTATTCAAAGATAGTTATAAATCTTTGCAATTCCTAGATATATATAGATCCTATGAAACTATATTCACATTTTTCTTAGCTTGAAAATGAGACTCTTCTTTGGCAAAGGTCATCCTCCTCTAGATATAGTAGCTTTTAACGCTTTGGTCGTGACTTAGGTCAATACCGAAAAGCCCCCATCATCCAAGTTTGTGAAAAAACTTTATAAAATTCCAAAAGTCGTCATTCCCTCTTAGTCCTTTGTGATGGCTCTCCATATTGTTAAAATAAGATTAGTTGGACAATTTATGGGTATTTGGCCATCCCCCTTCTCATTGGCATATTGGGTAGAAAAATGGGATTTGTTGATCAAGGAAAATCACATTATCCTTGTTGGACCGCTTCTTACCATCTTTTTGAAGAGACTACCAGGATATTAGTTGAAGTGGCCATTCTTCATGGGGCTCAAGTTTATATTTAAACATGTGGAATACAAACTTCAACCCTTAAAGACATTCTCTCGAAATTCCAGTATGGGAAAACTTTCCCCTTTTTCCACTCCACTATCAGGATTGAAGCATCTTCAGAAGCATAGGAATTTCCTCATGAAATACATAGACATGTAGCTAGAGATGGCATATTTGATTGCATTATCTATATGATGTCTCTTCCTGGCCAGGGTGTCTCCACCTCCTAAAGATGTCTCTTCCTCAACCATGAAAACTCAAGACAATCAAATTGAGAAAGTTACAGTGTTTAATGGAAACTTTGATGTATGGAAGGTGAGAATGAGAAATTTATTAATGGTTCAAGGCGTTGAAGTATGGGAATCAGTGATTACTGATAGCACAATGGACGATGAATCCAAGGAGTACAATACAAGAGCAATGAAGGCAATTTTGAATGGGCTACCAAATTCTATAAAGGCCAATTTGGAAAAATGTTCATCAGTGAAAGATATATGGGACAAACTTCATGAACCTCACTCAAAAGGATCATTGACCATGATCTTTATTAGTCAAGAAGGTGATGGAAAGCAAGAAGGAAATCTAGAACCCATCAAGGACGCTGAAAATAAGAATGATGACATCAAGACCTAAGAAGACCTAGAAGAAAAGAAAGCAAAGAAGACTTTGAAGAAGATCTCATGACTAAACTTATCGCTGCCATGGAAGAGATTAACAGTTTGAAAAAGGAAAATGAGGAACTTAAAAAGAAAGTGCAAGATGGTAACCAGGACAAGACAAGGAAGGAAGTTGACCTTTTTCAAACTTCAAGTACAAGAAAGAGATGAGGAGCCCACCAAGCTTAAGGAGGAACTTCATCAAAACAAAAAGTGTCATGAAGAAGTCATATCCATGACAAATCAATTGGATAAGGCAAAGAAAAGGGAAGAAACTTTGTCAAGCCACCTTGAACAAAGATTCAAGAGTTTAAACAAACTTGAAGCAGAGAGATTGGTCAATACAAGGAAGAGGTATCCTCCCTTATATCTCAACTAGAAGAAGCAAGGAAACAAGCACAAGGAGATGAGAAGGTGATGGAAGCTTTGGCATTCATAGAAAGACAAGTTGATGAGGCAGAAAGGGAGAGAAACACCATGACATGCCGACTAGAAGAAAAAGATGATGACATCAATGAAGATCAAAAAATCACTTCTCTTAAGGCCCAATCATGTGAAGCAACCAAGATGAAGGAAGAAATGGAGATCATACTATCAAAGAAGGATGAAGAATGCAAGAAAATGAAGGAAGAAATTGTCTTTCTTAAAAAGGAAGTTGACTTGTTGAATAAGAACTTGAAAATTTCTCAAACCCTAGATGACATCCCAAGTCATCAAAGGTCTCCCCTTGATAAATCAGGTCTTGGCTATGCAAGTGAATCATCAAGCAAGAATGATAATGCTTCAAACAACAAGGATGTGAGGAAGCCAGAAAGAAATGTTGATGCTCCCAGTTCCAACAAAGGCAAGGAGATTGTCTTTCTTAAAAAGGAAGTTGACTTGTTGAATAAGAACTTGAAAATTTCTCAAACCCTAGATGACATCCCAAGTCATCAAAGGTCTCCCCTTGATAAATCAGGTCTTGGCTATGAAAGTGAATCGTCAAGCAAGAATGATAATGCTTCAAACAACAAGGATGTGAGGAAACCAGAAAGAAATGTTGATGCTCCCAGTTCCAACAAAGGCAAGGAGAAGAGTTAAGACAATTATGGATGAAATCCTACTCCAAGGAGACTTACAGATGGTGTCGAGAATACAAAAGGCAATGAATATCATTAAAGAATCCCATGGCAAAAAGACTTCAAAAGTACATCAAGAAAATCTTCATCTCCCAGGTACCAAAGTATATTTCTTGTTTATTGCTATTCTTGTACAAACTTTGAGCACATGGCAAAACATTGTAGGGTATATCACAAAGACAAATATAACAGTCCCCGTTAATCTCCTAGAAGCAATTTTACAGGAAGTCATGATTTCTCATTCATGAACAAGATGGAGTGCTTCAATTGCCATAACATTGGACATATGGCACATGATTGTAACTTGACTTGGGTCCCTACACAAGTTAGAACCATGACAACCAAGTCAGAAAAGAAAGTTACACAAATATGGAGAAAGAATCAAATTTGATCCAAAAGTCTCTTAGACACTCTAGCCAACAACACATATTGTTGATCTGATGAAGATATCCTTGACATATGTGATATCCCAAGTGATTGATGAGGATCTACCAAAAAAAAGACCATGCATACAGTTAGGGGGAGCTTGTGATCATTGTTGCAGAAGCTATCCGTGAATGGCCTCTGTGAAATTCTTGATGAGTCACACATGAACAATCATAGATTATCTCTCGGGAGCAAATCCATTGAAGAACATGATCCCTTACTCATATGATGGACTTGTTGAAAATTTCTTCCACTTGATCACAAGGCAGCGATTTTTCATAAGAAGCTAAAGGAATTTATACAGACAGGGGTTGGTTCATCACATGAAGAAATGTAAACGCATCAATCAAGGACCTCATTGCCAGAAGGAAGAGCATCATGACAAGGAAAGTAACATACCTATAAAAAAACTACTATTGATGAAGAAAATATGATGAAAAGAAGCAACTTGATAGGGGGAGTACTTGGGCATCCCGTTTGTCATTAATGTCAAAGGGGGAGAGAATGTTGAAGGGTAAGAATATCACCATCAATGACAAGGGGAAATTGTTAATCCACGTTGTCATTGATGTCAATATGGCATTATTGGGATAGCAAATATTCTTGTGATGTCATAACCTCATGCATAGTATGATGATGTCCTTGCTCATGATGACAAGTCCCTCTTGTTTGATAAGGATGCCATTAATGAAGATGTCAAGCTATTAATATGTCAAGCCACTAATGAAGAAGTCTTCAGAAATCCTTGAATGTTGCCAAGTGCCAATCATGTGCCTTGTTTGATGATCTAGACCTTAAGTGCCAATTTACAACCCCTTGATGGCACATGGAGGACTATACTTGATGATGTCATACACTTAAAGAATGATGGCACTTGATGAAGGTTTTGATGCAATGATTGAAGGACTTGGAAACCACTTAATGGCAAGACATGCAATGAAGGACTTGGAAATCTCCTAATGGCAAATCAATAAATGTTGCATTGTGGTTAATTGCATATCACTGCACTAGTATATGTTAACATTGTTGATACGTGATGCTACACTATAATGATGACATGGATGCTACATTCCTACATGATGACTCTATGATCCTATGATGACATTGATAACAATGAAGAAGCCATGTTGTCCCAAATGTTCCTCATGTTGTCCCAAACTTTTTTATTTTTATGCATAAAACTTAAAGACAGTCACAAAAAAAAATACGCTTTGCCATCTTAGAGGCAGCTTTTCTCAATGAGTCCTACACCATCTTAAAGAGGACTTTTTCCTCTTTCCAATGAGCCCTTACTTGCCCCAAAACTCCCAGTGGTTGATGAGATATGGAATTTTTAAGTCAAGAAAATTATATCTAGCAGGGCGCTGACTTGTATCTTTCAAGTCGGTCTCCATAATTAGACGTGTCTTTTCGTTTTAGCTTGTAAAAAACACTATATATTAAGGAACTGACTTCACTCTTTCATCAAAAATCTCAGGCATAATCACAGAACACTTCAGAAGCTCAGATGAGCGAATATAAGGGAGAAAGAAGCACAAGATTTTTGATGAAAGATTTTATGTAGTTTCGAATTAGGAGCAGTTATCCACTTCAGAGGCTCGAAAGTCCTCTATCTGACAGTGGAACAGCAACTCGGAATTTCCCTATCTCACAGTGGGACACCAGCTCGGAATTTCTTTATCTCACAGTGGAACAACAGGTTCGGAAGCCCTCCAATTGCCAGTAGAACAGCAGGTTCAGAAGCCCTCCAATTGCCAATGGAACAGCAGGTTTGGAAGCCCTCCAACTAACTGTGGAACGGTGGTTCGGAAGCATGTGTGGAACAATGATTTAAAAGCATATCCCTTACTGAATAGTAATCTCGGATTACACCTGCAATAGCTCGTGTTTATTCTAGACAGTGATTGTAGCCAAGATGGATTGTGGCGTCTCAGTTGCTCAAAACACAAAGAATTCGAGTTACAGTTCTGATTGTAGTCACATAATTACGAACCTAGACTCATAAACCTAAGAAGCTCAGAGTCTTGTAAAAGAACGTTAATCAGAAGTGACTTAGTTTGTTTTGGAAAGTGGGTTGTAAGGATTGACAAGAGACCCAAGCAAGAGGGACAACACAAAATCATTGAAGAAACATGATTGAAAAACATTGGGAGCTATTTGAGAAACGAATTGTTGAAGAAAGACTTAGCATTTTTCGATATCTTGAGAGCGGAGTTTTGGGCATCATTTGGAGAAACCAAGTGACAGTCTTAACGGCATCCCTAAGTCATCATTGAAATCATAATGAAGTAACCTAGAGGAAGTTGTTTTAGGTTTGAAGTAATCCTGTTGGGAGCATTGTTGAAGAACTCTAGAAAACACTTGTTGAATTTGAAGGCATTCTTGAAAGACATTGATGCATAATTGAATTCATCATGAGGTGACTTGGAGAAATTGTTTTGGGTAAAATGAAGAGTAGGGTGACACCTTCTAAGAGAACAAGGTTGTCATTGATATGTGATGTGGATGCTAAGTGACAACTTAGCTGAAGATTGACAAGGCTCGTTGAAGAAGACATTGAGAGCCGTGAACAATAACCAAACTATCTTGATGAAATAAAGCTAAGGGTTGGAGCCCAAGAGGTTGGAGCCTCGTAGAGACAAGGTTGGTGCCTTGGAAGATAGGGTCGGAGCCCTAGAGTATAGGAGTCCTTAAGACACTAGGTTGGGGCCTGAACCAAAAATAGAGTTGAAGCCCTAGAGGTTGGTGTCTCGAAATTGACATAGTTGATGCCTTGGGAGGTTGAATTGAGTGCCTAGCATATTACAGGTTCGAGCCTGGGAGCCTGGGAAATTCAACCATAAAAACATTGATTCACCCCCCTCCCCCCTCAATATTTCCAACAGATCTCCATTGCTCAGTGTTTTTATGGTTGAATTTTTAAATTTATAATTGCTTAATGATATCTTGAAAGAGCAATATCATCCACATCATTCGAAGAAATTATCGACTTTCAGAAGAAGAAGAAATACTTGTATCTATTGTACTGGAAAAATCAACACAAACTACACTCGTTCTCAAACAATCCAACAGATCAGAACTTTGGTCTTCAATAGGAAAATCAACCTCCTCAACAAAACTTGGCCTCAAATAGGGCTCCGCCTCCAACAAGGCAGAACTCGACTTCCTCGGTAGAAAGACTTAATATCAAAAAGACTGAAAAACATTCAAAATTGTGCCAAAAACTCTCATACAACTCAACAAGTACTTCACAAAAGACTTCTCCAACTCAACTTCACTTCACTTCTTGATGGTTCATGAGGTATGAACCTCAGATTTGCTCCACCTACTTGCTAAAACATAACCGAATTCACTTGAACGATAGCCAAAACACTCTCCTCACACTTATTTATAGTGCTTTTGGGGTCTAGGGTAGGGCCGACTTGTGCAATTTACAGAATGTATAATGAATATTCAAAAAATCATTTATCCTCACCCTTTAGTTAGAAGACATGTCATATATCATTAGAAAGGTCTTGAAATTATGATGTTTGACTATGTATCTTTCCCTTCCATTTGGACAGCCTTCGACATCAATAACAACTATTTTCAACAAAAACTTTATTTTTTATATTTTAGAGTTTTAACTACAGAGAACTGTCTCAAACCTTAAGCTAACGACCTTAAGAGGCAATCTGGAATGCTATTCAGTGTTGGGATTTATAATTTTGTTCTCTCTCATATATATATATATATATATATATAATTGCTGGACTATTTTCTTAGAATATATATACACACACATAATTGCTGGACTCTTTTCTTAGAATATATATAGGCCTGATCTGACAAGTCAATGAAGTTGATGGTACCCTGTTTAACACCCAGGAAATTTCCATACCTTTACCCTCCATCGTTGAAAATGTATTAAGAATTACATATATGTGTAGGTTCAGTACTCCAACTCTCACTCATACACAACAGCATCAAATCTTTATTCATTTTTCCAGCATCCACCTTATGAGGAGTTAGAAATCAGAATCTAGGTTAACTCTCTCAAATTCCAGTGACAGGAAATGTGATTATTTTATACGACACAAGATACACATTCTTAAAAACATGTCTATCAATTTTTTTGATGTAAATAATATTCAAACATTTTGAAACCAATTCCTAACCTTTCCATTGTTAACTTACCTATGTTTTGATAATTAATAATTTGAACTAAATGGTAATTTACATATTCAAGCATTGTAGCCAAGCTTTGATACTAAATAATTTTTCAACAACAAAATGAACAACAAAAAGAAGAGAATTTGTTTTAGTTCACATTTATTTTGGAAGGATTATTAAAAGAAATATAATAGGAAACTCTCAAGAATGCTTCTTCGATAATTAGGAACCAAGCATCTAAACCATGTTGCATCGTTATGGAAATGCCATACCTTGATAGACTATACGGCCATACTACACTTTTAAGGGGAATTTAAACTTAGCAAGGAATAAAACATCCTGTTATCAAGCTCTCGTGGTAATAGAAAATAATGGAGAATAAGAACTAACCATTGGATGGAAGGAAAATCACTCGCACACATCAAAACCATAACAAGGATTCATTGGAAGTCTAATCAATGGATCGCACCTAAGCCAAGCCTTACCTTACCCTAATTAACTCTATACTAACTAACTAAGATTTCAACGTTGCTTGAGATTATAGTCCTTCCTCTGACAATTATATCCTTTCTGACTCCCTGTCTGACTCTTAGTTGTTCATATGGATCATTTCAGGATTGCATCCAGTTTTCAATTATTTATGCTAGGTGACTATAGTATGTGGTATTGCCTTCCTGTTCGAAGAAATAACCTTAGAAAACTGTTTTGCTGCCTCTATAATAGATCTTCAGAGTGTTTTCTAATTAAACACTTTCACAAAGGCTTCATGACATGTCTATACCCTTTATCCATCAGTCCACGTAAAATATCTGGATATACCAGTTATCCCTTTGATTCAATTGAACTAGAAAAATATAAGCATAGATTATTACAATAGCATGTCATTTCTTCCTTCACTGGGCTGCAAAATCAAAATCATATATTGTTGAAGATAACATCCCATGGAGAAGCAGAAACAAATTACTAATATATTAACATAAGAATGGAGAAAGGACATCATGTTGTGTAAATTTCAGCGAACTCTGAAAAAATTTCGAAATGTATTTTCGAAAATGTGTAAAAAAACATCATAATATTTTTCCTGCAAATCTATATAAAAGTTATAATGCATAGATAGTTTTTCGGATAAACACAACATTTTAATTCTGCAATGCCACTTATTGCACTTGTTCTCGTGACAGATAAACTCACATTGAGAATGTTGGTGCCTATTAAGCATGGAGTTACATTCGATCCCAAGCCTCAACAGCTGAAAATCAATAAAAATAATATTCATTGTAAACTACATACCTACCTCTAAGATACATGCTTTTACTTGTAATTCAACTTGTGACATTTCAATATTTTGAAAATCACAAGTAACAATCTTGACAAAGATGAAGAGGGCAACCTGAAAATATGATTTCACGGACCTTAGTTCATAATATAATCTATATCCTCAAAGCATAGCCCACGTTGGTCTAACTGAGATCCATTTGTACAGGGCAAACGGATCTAAACACCAATGGTAGAACAATTGTGAATACGGGGTGCTTACATTTCTACTAAATAGGAAGAATACAAATACAAATACTGTGAAAACAAATACATCAGCGCATCTTATAAAACTGTTTTCTGTGTGCCTGGCAACGTTTTCCTGATATAGAGTACTCCAATGTAATGTCAACATCACGGGGATTCTTGGAATTTTGAGCGATAGTCATGCTTCCAACAAGGGCTTCCCCCTCACAAATGGTGACCACATCTTCCAAGTACAAGACAGTCTGTTTCCAGTGAGTAGCACGAGATTTAGGTCCTGCAAAGAAGCAATTTTAACACATCATTCTAGGCCCAGTGAACTCAAACCTGAACACAAGTTCTGGCCTATAAAAATGTAAGAGTAATAAAGCTAACCATTTCTCCAATGCACAAAAGAATCACAGAATAAAAATTCATCAAAATGAATTATAAATAATAAACAAATCAAAGAAATGAAAATTGAAAATTGAAACCACCACCATTAGATTGCAGATAAAGCAATCAACTTTGATGCTACCTGTTGAGAACCCCGTGACTTTGTGACAATTTGTAAATGCAACATCAAAATATGCCACCAAAGCATGGATATAATCATTGCGCTCAGCTACGAGTTTAAAAGATGCAGTGAAGGATGCATCACCAGGTTTCATCTTTGAAATATCCATTGTCTAAATAACAATCATTATGGTAACAATTAGAACCCGGTCAGGAAAATGTACAAACAGAAATGGATCCTTAAGGAAGTTAGGAAATATGATGGATGTAATAAAAACTGTACCTTGAGTGACTGGCAGTTCGTAACTATTTGATTTCGATCAACTGTGTCGACAAGAGGTTCCAACATTGCTTGCTTCTTAATGCATGTCATGTCAAAGCCATAGACATTCTCCCAGACTTCAAAAAACAAAACCAAAACATCAGCTTTCCATGACTATATAGTAACTTAGTAATTACATTCCCCTTGCATGTCTATGTGAACTTCAATTTGAGAAGACAGCCAAACTCACAATCAATCTTCTCTGCCTTGTAGTCTGCATCCTCAATGGCTGTCAAGTAAAGAGAGGCCTTATCTGGTAACACAATACCACCTGGAATCTGCATAGCAGGAAACCCGTCAAACAGTAATGACATATAGACAAACTTGCAAAAGCATTAGAGGATTATGAAGTCCTAGGAAAACAAATAAATGCAAAAGAAAGCCAACACTGACCTCTTTAAACAGACAAAAGCCATATCAGCTGCTTACAGAATTAAATGCAAAACAATGTAATAACAATGGTATTTTCACTAGTTAGAGATCAAGACTCAATCACTATTTGACCTTAAAGGATTATACGGAATCCAAAGATAGTCCATAATGCCAGACATAGAGAACATTCAGGTTGGTTAAAGACTAGAAGCCTTCTACATGAATGTTATCACAGTAAGCAAAAGCTGCTGAAACTGCATTCTCATGCACTAAGAAAGCTCCATGGATTTTCTCTCATGCAGCGAAGTGGAAACTAAAAGACAAAGGATTGATCCAGTGACGAAATCTTCACAACCATGTCTCCTAAAATAAAGTGGCGAAGGAAAATGCATTTCGTAAACTAAATACCCAGTATCTCTGTATATTCACTTAAGACATGGAGACATCTTGACAGAATTCTTTCAAATCTTCACGGGCTTGAAAACACATCAATATAGTACAGGTTACTGTGGTTGCATTTGATTCTGAATGGCCTGCTTCTCAGCCATTCAAAAACATTATATAAAACTCATACCAGGAAAACCGCAAAGTGACCTCACCGAGTTTCAGGGACCCGCCCTCTTACTGCTCCCATCAACACATTTTTTCCCAAAGCATTCAATGTGACACAGCACCATGCTCCATGGAAAGAACTATCTCAAAACATGGCACCATTTCTCAAAACCATCTATTTCTCATGGTGACCACATTTGTCAAAAAAAATTGAACACAACTAAAAATCAGTGAATTTTTATAATTGGCAAATTTAATCGCGGCTATCAGATCATATTGAATATGTCAGTAGAGCCAATAAAAAATTAAAATAAACACAATGATATTCAATCTTGAGTTCCAAAGGGAAAAACACTATTGAGACCTTGAACTTTACATCTGCTGCTGCCACTATTAGCAGGATCACTGCCAGTAAAGTCACACGACCATTCAGGATAAATTTCACCAATAGATACATGTTATGACTCAAATGAGGCTGCCTCAGAGAGTTTTGCCTAAATGCCTGCCTAAATCCTAAAAAACTGTAACCTATTCAGTGACTTTTACATTCAACCATCCAGACAAGCGTAGCTCAATTGCAATTGTTTATTATTTGATGACCCTCAAGTTATTCACCACTGGTTTTATGATCATTTTAAAAAATACTGAAATATTTTATTTAAATGTTTTTCATACTTTTCTAAATCCACCCCCTTATATATTTAGCATTTAAACATTTGAAGATTTTCCTCCTGGGCTATATAGGGACACAATATTTTGTAATATATTTCAAATCTTTGTTGATCTTTATTCTTTAGATTTAACATCATAATCGCTCAATTTTCTTTTCTGAAGTCAATGGTGAATTTTGTTAGAAATTGTAGCTCAGGGATACTTCTACAGTGGTGGTTCCTAGCCTGCAGAAGTGACTGAGCAAATGTCACTTCCTAGCCACTATTTATAAAGTGACCTTTTATATTTAATGATTAAATGTGAATTAAGTGATTTTATAAAGTTAGAAAGTGGTTTTTTTTCTAAAAGTGACTTTATAAAATTTGAGTGACTTGAGTGGTTTTTTTCTTAAAGTGACTTTATAAAGTTTGAGTGACTTAAGTGGTTTCCGAAAGTGGTTTTTTTCTAAAAGTGACTTGAAGTCGTCTCAATGAGAGACTGAGTCACAATAGTTGATCTTGAGATGGCAAGATTAATCTTGGCCATTGAGATCAAGGGTTAGTGGTTTTAGTAATTAATGAGTCAATAAAAGGAGAAGGGGGCAGTGAAGTGGCACACACATTGACTCATTAATGAGATTCTGATGAGAGATGGAAAAAGAGAGCTGAAGAAAATTGTGACGGAGAAGCTGGGTGAAAGGGCACAAATGCCAAGGCATCTTATCAACTTTTATTGCATTTAAAGAGGATTTGCATTCCAGGTACTTGGCACAAATTCCAAGGAGGGGTTACAGCAGTAAAGAAGGTTGTATAGTATGGATTTGCCACAGGTCCATACAACATTTAATGGGCACAAAAATCAAGGCACAAGGCACAATTTTCGAGGTGCTGGTTTTTGTTGTGTGAAGGTTGTACAGTTGGTACTTATAAATCTGCACAGAATTTGAGAAAAGGGGCTCATTAATAAGATTTCTCTCTTGTGACTGATTTCTCCTTCGGGCTTTTTCGAGGGACATTGCCCAAAATATTGTGTCAAATGTGTGACTATTTGTTATTCATTTCCAATACATATAATTTTTAGACTTAGTTATTTGTATATTTGTTTATAAATCACCATTGAATATTTATTGGAGTCAAAAATCAGAGTTTAGCCAAGTGTCTACAAGGGGTTATTAGCTTGTAGGTGGCTTTTCAACATGGTACCAGAGCTACAGTGAGCTTATCAGCTGAGAAGTGTTGAACAGCAAGCATTGGGTAGTTGAGAGGGAGTTGGTGTTTACCCTTGGGCAGATTTTGACACAGTGGTGTTGCAAGGGGTTGTGTTGGCAAAAAGAGAAGGGAAAAAGGGAGTGGGGGATCCACTTCTGAAAAGGACATGCACAAAGTCAAGTGCTTTGCATGTCACAAGTTTGGCCACTATGCAAGCCAATGTCCAAGTAAGAGGAAAGGCAAGTGTTGATTTTTGAGCAGCCTGGGAGGTACTCCGAGCCCTAGTGTTCGGAGTTTGGAGGTTGGAGCGCCACTAAGTGACTTGTGGGCTTAGAACCCAAGTATGTGGGCTTTGAACCCAAGTTGGTGAGCGTGAATCCACAAGGAGTTTTGATGATTTGACACATGGAGGTGTTAGAGGGCCCTTAGAGAAGAAAGGGGCAGCAAAAATCATCAAAATCCGAGCTATATCCGGATAGATGGAACACACTATCAATTAGGGCTTCCCAACTAGTGACCCTCCTATACCGATTGGACCATTAAGGGAGGTCCCACTGGATTAGGGTTGAAAACCCCCCAATTAAGGTGAGGGAACAAGATCACAGTCGAAACCCCTCCTTCCAGGTCACTCATAATTCATATCAAAAGTCCAAAGTACAAACAAGCATAAGCACCCTATTGAAAAATGAAAAAGTACCTTTTGATCAGAAGCCCACCTACATTCATGTGCTCTAGAGTGATGGGTGAGAAGTCATATGATTGATGTAGGTCGGCTTGAGTATTAGGTGTGCCAAATTAGAGTGTGATGAAGTGTTAATTTTGAGTTAACATGTTCTTTTCTTAGGTTAGTTACATCATTATCAATTCCATTAAACCATAAACCATCAACATATAAGAGTAACTAATGAAAGAACATTCAATGTAAATGTAGAAGGCAAGCCAAGCCACAAGAACACAAAGATATGGCACAAGCCAAGGAAAAACACCAAGATGGGGAAAACCCTTGATCAATTCGTCTTATTATTATTATCAAATGTTCAGCAGATACAATCATACGTTTGCCAATATGAAGATCAGAATTACTACACAAATTTCATGAAAATAGTCTCTACAAGTCTGAGTTCTGATCAAGTTTAACTTCATGCTGATGTAGCCCACTTTCTCACCCTTGGATCACATTTCAGGGTAGCAGCCTTCATAAGATCCTGTGCACATCAAAAGGTAGATCTGGGCTAATGTCATCCTCTTCAAATGCCTTTCAGTCCACCTAATCATGGTGACAAGGTCCACGTCCTATCTATGAAGACAACTAACCTATTGGCCTTTTGTGACAAGAGTTGCGGTCTACATGAACCATGCTAATAGGAGTATGGCTTACTGTTGGAGAGGAGACTGGCACAAATATACATCAAAACCACCATCCAATAACCCTAGTCAAGTGCGGCTCCCTTTCTGCTCTAAGTCGGTTCTAAAATAGATGATAATTGAGGCAAGAATCAACCATAGACAAGGCCAAACTTCCACCATACACCTTGGCCTCCTACATGAGGAACTCGGCTTATGAAGAAGACCAAACTGAACCCAAACTTGCCATTGATATCCACGTTGGAGGACTGCCCCTTTTGCGGCCATTTCAAAGAAAATACAAAGAAATGGATGTGCCCAAATTGAGGGTGGAGGCACCTTTCTTTATACAATTTGGTAGGGGGTCAAGGGACATGTATATTGGACATGTTGAGCCAACATAGAGATAAGGCCGACCATGGTAATTTTCGTGTGAGAGAATAAATTCAAAAACCCACTTCTACTTATCCAAATTTGACGATCTTTAGATCGATTTTGGTCGTCTCGAAGAGAGGAATCTAATGCTATAATTATCTTCTTCAAGGGAGCAGTCCAAAGTGGAATTTGACCCTAGTTGCCAATTTTAACACTCCCTCTCAACTAGGGAGAATTCCACCTAGCAAACCATCAACAATTGACAACAATCATCATGTCATCCTGTCGCCATGAATCATCCCTGAATCACTTCCCTGCTCTGCTGAACATTGATAAGAATAATGAAGAAGAATCGATCGAGAGTGAGTCACAAGACCTTACCACTCTCTGCTGACAAAAGTCAGTCCAGAGATATAACCTCAATCAGACTTGATCTCAGATCAAGTAGAGATGAACTCCAAGCATCCTAGACATAGAGAGTACGACAGTCCTTGATGCATCCATCAGTAGTGCTATGGTCCCTATCCACTTTTCCCAACTCATTGGCCAGATGAGAGGCACTTCCTGTGTCCCAGACTACATGGGTAGGATGATATTGAATCAATAACAGGGAAAGAACATATCACATCCTGCTCACAACCATACGTAGGGAAGGATAAACCACATCCTACAATCACACATCACAACCATCGTAGGGAAAGGATGACCCACATCCTACACGCATGCAAATCACCAAGTAGGGAAAAGATGAACCATGTCCTACACACATGCGAACCACCGAGAGAAGGGAAAGGATGAACCACGTCCTACACCCATGCCAACCATCAATAGTGGGAAGGATCCTACACGTGGGGAAAGGATGAACCACATCCCACCGACATGTCAACCACATATTGTAGGGAATAAGCATCCTAAGTGTGGGGAAAGGATGAACCATGTCCCACCAATATGTCCACAAGCAAATGTTTGAATGCATCTCCCACTGGGGTATCTGCAGGAGAAGGTGAACCACTCATCCTGCTTATATGCCATAGGAAAAGGTGAACCACTCATCCGATGCATATGTCATCAATAGTAGGGGAAGGTGAACCACTCACCCTACATACATGTGTCCACAATCATAGGGGAAGGTGAACGACTCACCCTACACACATGTCAACCACCATGGGGTATCACAAGGGAAGGTGAACCACTCACCCTGTACACAGCGCACCAATAGGGGAAGGTGAACCACTCATCTTGTACATAAGACACCAATTGGGGAAGGTGAACCACTCACCCTATGGTCGCTCGTAGCTCCAAGAAGTACCCCAAGTCCCCAGGAGCTCCCAGAGCTCAATATATAATCTTAACCAAAGATTCCTTCATATAGGACACAGTCTCAAGTTGCTTTCTGAAAATCAAAACTAGATCAATGGGAGCAGCATACAGATGTATATATATAGCAAACATATTGATTTACAGCAGAGATCTTGGAAGCACTTAGCAATCGTCTACTTCTTGCACATCTTGATGAAGAAAATATTTGACTGATCTTACTCCCTCTTACTCAGGGAGACTATAGCCTAAACTTGTCTTTTCAAGGTGCACAGTGTCTATCAGACAACCTGCTCATCATGAGATCAGTCTACTTACACATGCCATAAAACATGTATGTCATTTGTTGTGCCATATAAAGTGGTATGTGAAATACAGGATACTTTAAATCCTCTTCTGCAATATACAACAAAGGTGATCATGTGTATAAATGACTGTTGGAGAGTTTCCTCAGATGGCCATGCTTGCTGCCTTATACACTCTTCTTCAATAGTTCTTCAGAGTAACAGATTTCAATCTTTAAGAAATAAAGGTGGACTTCAAAAGATGTAATACTTAAATGTGGTTTTTACCATCTACCATACTGTCGATCCTGCCTCTCTCTGCAATGTACTTCAGATCATACTATCTTAATGAGCAGCTATCCATCTTCGTATCAAGGCAAACAATTGATAGAGGAGAGGATGATTATCAACATCAATAGCTGAATCCAAACATCATGGCTCCCTTTGAATATTAATAAGGTAACCTTGCCTATAATGTAACCATCTGCAATCTGCTATTAATCCTGGGATTTTATAGCTCCTTCTGAAGCTTTGTTTTGGATGATCATCTATCCTTTAATCATGTGTTATCCATACGAGAGATGAGACTTCCATGAGGCAACCAATCCATGATTGGGAAGGTTCCTTTGCATTCAGGTGACTATTTATAAGACTATTCCTTATAAGATCCTGGCTTAAATCAGGATCTGTTACTTATCGTGCTTGACAAGACATAGAATCTGTCATGTACCTTCTTCAGGACACCTTTGATTTCGAGCTGATGAATGTTTCCTCAAAAGAGACTGTTCCATAGTGCCATGCACTTCTTCTTTTAGCTGATATTTTAAAATAAAGGCTCCAGGTGTGCTGGATTTATCAAAAGTGTTGTATTTTCTTTTACTAAACGATCCCAGGAGCTTCTTCATAAATAGCATTTCCAAATATGAACTATCCGACAGTCTTGTTCACAACATGACTATAACACAGTCAACAATTTACAGGAGCTTCAACATATCATCATGGCTTCTGAACTAAAACAATAATGCAGTAAATGATGTTGAGCTGGATATGCCATACATATAGAAGAGAGGATATTGGACAAGAGCGTATGCTGCTACAAACTACTAGAGATATGATGTCATTACCATGCATTGGAATGAGTAGACCTGAACATGAGAGAGACCTGTAGCCACAGATGAGCGAGAGTGTGGAAGAGTGAGGATTATGCAAGGACTGTTACAGTGATATCATTTCATAATGCAATCTTTTGTGTGATGTGGTGATGCCGCTTCAAATAGAGGTTGGAAATTGAACTAAGTAGCAATGCCAAATGCGTTGCTCTGGAAATTATGCCAAATATAACGGCGTAGATATTAAGTCAGATCCAACACTCCAGAGATTGTTTGAGAACTAAACTACTAGAAATTTGTAGAGCCAGCGATGCTTACAGCTTGAAGATATTCGATCAGACATCAAAAATGCTTGGAAAACCTTAGATCAAATTTTCACATGAAGATAATGTGGAGTGAAATCACCATTGAGACGATCATGTATTTTCAATTGTTCTACCGGTGCATATGAGGATAGCCATGAATTGATCTCAAGCATTATTGTTGATTATAGATTTGTGGTTTCAAAAGAGGGATCAAAACCCTTCTGCTCAGACTTTATGCCCTTAGACAGAGGTTCAAGTGCGTCATCAAACAAGCCCTTCTTCAAGAACAAATTATAGATAAAATGCTTTGTTAAAAGGAAACCATTTACAGACAACAGATAGGATACTTGTCTTCTTATATGTATCAACATAGGTTCTGAATTTTGGCTTCAATAGAGATATTGACCAAGTATCATTGTGAACTAATCTGAATCACACACATACGTGAATATGTCACTGCAATGTGTATCAGGACCAATGTTTTAAAAACCGGAACCAGTGACCGGACCAGTCCACCTAATGAACCGGGTTTCGAACCGGGACTGGTTAGGTCTAAACGAACCGGTTTAAAAAAATACATTAAATAATTAATTTTTAATGAAAAAACTATTTTTAAGATTTAAAACCATGATTCCAAGCCAATAGAGACAAAATATGCAAATATTGCTCATTTATATAACATGTAAAGGTGAATATATCAAAATGGCACCGAGTGCAATACATATCATCGACAAAATACATAAGCAATGAGGCTCTAAATGGCCTCTAGAGTGAAAAACCAAAGCCTACAAACTATGGGGCCACTGGCCTACTACAAGTCTACATATATGATAATAGTGATCAGAATTATCACTTGAAACTTCTCATGAGTCATCATGATCAAACTCAATTGATTGAGTCTCAACTCCCAAACTTTGCAACTGCTTGAGTCACAAACTTCTCTATTGGTTCAGTGACTTGAGTCTCAAACTTTTGAAGGTATTCTGCCCTAATATGCCCTATTGAGTCATTTGGTGCTTCACATGGCTCTACATGGCCTCCTATCCCAGCCAAGTGTTGCTTGAACCTGCGAATACGCCCTCCAATAGATTGTTGGCATTATTTGCCGATCATTTTGCCATCAATCATATCACAAAGAGCCCATGCATTATCCTTGGCTTTTGGAGGCATAATGACTACTACTTAGCTCAAACTCTCTACTATTCCACTACTCCAGCAAAAACTCAACACTCTCCAAGCTCCCAATCAAACTCACAAAAACTCCAAATGAGATGTGTGAGGCAAATGAGGGGGTTGAGCTCCTTTTAAAGGCTTGGAGAGGGTATTTTTGGAGGGAAAGAACCCTTATTTTCCCTCCAAAACACCCTACAAACTTGGAAAACCACGTTGCGTTGGTCCTCCGCAGCCTTGGCAACTACCCAGCCAGTTTGACCACAAACCGGTCGGTTCCGTCCTAAACCGGCCAGTTAGGACCAGTTTTCCCCTTTTTTGGGCGAAATGAAGGGTCAAACCGGGTTTTTCTGCCAGTTTGACCTGGTGGGCTAGCTAACCGGTTACCGGTTCAAACCGGCCGGTTTTAAAACACTGATCAAGACTAAAACAAAAATGCTTCAGAATTCCCATGTTACTGTGAACTGAATTGTAAGATGTTGCTTCAGTGTTTGATGCTCAGACCACAGAGACTAATCATAAACTCATTCACTGCTACTGGAGTAGATAAGGAACTTGATTATATATGATTTATGGGCTGCTTTAATCATAAGGTACAAATCCTGCCACTGTGGCAACTGAGCCCTCTTTACAGTGGAAGCCCCTTAAACTTGGTATTATACAATGGACAGACTTCAGCTTCAGAATAACAGACTCCCCCATTGTTATTCTATAGAACATACCATTGATATTTAAGTAGAGTAGAAATGAGACGAAGGTATTATTCAAACTTTATCCAATCTCAGAAAAAGATCATTGAAACAATTTGTTGCACTTTAGGTACCCTTCTTTAATGATGATCTAAGTGAAATAACCGTCACAGTTTATCATATCAGGAGGACCTCTTCGAAGCTCAGAAACATCACAAATAAGGTCACTATTTTTCTCAGAATTTTCTATAGCTCTGCACATCCAATTAGGCAATAGAATACTCAGTTTTGTTCGAATGCCTGTTGTAGGACAGCAGCCAGGATTAGCATTTCATTCTTACAGTGATACTACAATAATTCCAGCAATACTTCACTGTTTTTCGGAGTATAGGAATCAAATCAGCCAATCTTCCACAGCACTTATGAACTCAGATCATAATAAATTCTGAGTTGCCTTAACTCCACCAGGCCAAAGGATTTGGGGTTCTTATTCTGACATATAAATCATTTTATGTCACTATGACACCTCAAAGTCAATGCAAGGATCTTAAAGGGAAACATCTCCTTCGATATGCTTATGACAATGATACAGTCTGAACTTTGAAGCTTGATTGGATAAGACAGCTAAATATTCCTCTGAAAATATCTTAAAATTACTTAAAACGCACCTTAGAAATACTGAAACATATCTTGATGAATTCCGGCCTTTGCTCGTAATGATTGAGTTGCTCTTTAATTGGTGCCCATGTTCAATCACTAGGGTTGTAGAAGGCCTTAAGACAATATAACAGATTTGTCATTCCTGAACCCGGACTTGTCCTACCACAGAGGGCTTAAAGGTTACTTCTCACAGAAATTTCTTAGATGCTTCTTAATGATTGCAATCTCTTAAGCTTGAGCTTGTCCTTGCTTGAGCTCTGATACCAGGTTACTTTGAGTTAACATGTTCTTTGCTTAGGTTAGTTACTTCATTATCAATTCCATTAGACCATAACCCATCAACATATGACAGTAACTAACGAAAGAACATTCACTGTAAATGTAGAAGACAAAGCCAAGCCACAAGAACACAAAGATATGGCACAAGCCAGGGAAAAACCCCAAGATGAGGAAAACCCTTAATCAATTCTTTTTATTATTATTATCAAATGTTCAGCAGATACAATCATACACTTGCCAATATGAAAATCAAAATCACTGCTCAAATTTCAAGAAAACCGCCTCTACAAGTCTGAGTTCTGATCAGGTTTAACTTCATGCAGACGTAGCCCACTTTCTCACCCTTAGATCACATTTCAGGGCAGCGGCCTTCCTTCATAAGATTGTGTGCACATCAAAAGGTAGATCTGGGCTAATGTCATCCTCTTCATATGCCTTCCAGTCCACCTGATCATGGAGACAAGATCCACAGCCTAGCTGTGAAGAGAACTAACCTCTCGGCCTTATGTGACAAGAGTTTCGGTCTACCTGAACCATGCTAATAGGAGTGTGGCTTACTGTTGGAGAGGAGACCCACACAAATATACATCAAAACCATCATCCAATAACCCTAGTAAAGTGTGGCACCCTTTCTGCTCTAACTCGGTTCTGAAATAGATCATAATTGAGGCCAGAATCATACATAGACAAGGCCAAACTTCCACCATACAGACCTCGGCCTCCTGCTTGAGGAACTTGGCTTTTGAAGAAGAACAAACCGAACCCAAACTTGCCCTTGATATCAACGCTGGAGAACTTCCTCTTCTGTGGCCATTTCAGAGAAAATAGAGAGAAATGGATGTGACCAAAATGAGGGTGGAGCCACCTCTATATTTATCATTGTATCTTGTATTCTTGTACCATTAGATATTTGGGGGCCACTATCCCTGGTACGGAAGCCCTAGACTATTGTATTACTCAGTTGGTTTAATATAATGAACATTGGGTTGTTGTACATATTTGTACAATATTTTGTAAAAAGCTGTCTATACTTCTACATGTATGATTTACTGCTATTTATATTCCACTATGCAAAGTAGCTTTGTTGAGATTCTTGGTTTGGTAGCATCAGAGATTTTAAAATTCTATCCTAGATCCCAAGATCGTCGAAATTCAACATGGTATCAAAGCGTGTCTAAGCTACTTTGGGGGACAGTGGAGAGATTTGCAGTGAGGAATTTGAAGAATTCTGTAAGAAGTGTGGTATAGCACAGCAGAAGACTACTCCATATACACCTCAGCAAAATGGAGTTGCAGAAAGAATGAGCAAGACATTGATGGAAAGGGCAAGAAGCATGCTCGGTGGTGCCGGGTTAGGACAAGAATTCTAGGCAGAGGCGGTGGAGACTGCATGTTACCTGGTCAACAGATCACCTTCATCAGCATTAAAAGATAAGACTCCACAAGAGGTATGGACTGATAAGAAACCTTCTCTTTCACATCTGAGGGTATTTGGATGTGATGCATATGTACATGTTCCAAAGGAAATGATGGTTTAAAGGGTTATAAGCTTTGGAACCCAGTAACAAGGAAGGTTGTGTACAGTCAAGATGTGGTGTTCAGAGAGGTAAAAGATGTTATTAAACATGAAGTCCAACTAAAGAAACCTGAGAAGATAGAGTTTGAGCTAGAGGAAGAATCAGACTCCACAGCAGAGGAGGAATTAGAAGATGAAGAGCCACAAACTCCAGGTGTGAGAAGATCAGTTCAAGAAAGAAGGCAGCGAGATAGGTAGAGTCCATCTGCTTTCTATTCAAATTTTGCTTTATCTATTACTGATGATGATCCCAGAACTGTGAAGGAAGCAGTGGATTCAAAGGATGGAAAACTCTGGAAAGAGGCCATGGTTGA
>APFE030660020.1:31991-80797 GCA_000404065.3 Pinus taeda
CACTCATGCAAGCAGTTTGGTTGCAGAGATTGTGTTCAAGTATGGGGTTAGTACAGGGAGCTATAAGGATAAACTGTGACAGCCAAAGTGCAATTTTCTTGGCAAAGAACCCTTCTTACCATTCAAAGACAAAGCACATTGATGTTCAATATCACTTTCTGAGGGATATGATAGAAGACAAAAAGGTGTTGCTGGTAAAGGTGGACACTTTGAAGAATAATGCAAATGCATTGACAAAATCTGTGAGCCCTGAGTTCTCTTGGTGTAGAGAAACAATGGCCGTTGCAGGGCTGGATAAATGACTAAGCTCTCTTGTGGCCCCTTGTGGAAAGAAAACAACAAGTGGGAGAATGTCCGGTCGTGTTATATTCTTTCCACGACTAGCCCACGTAGTTAACTGGGGGGTTTCCGCCCCCCCTTCGTTACGCCAATTACATAGCGGGGGGGAGTCACAGGGGGTTGTTCACATTGTAGGTGAAAGGTTCACTACAATGTCGAAGTTGCAGGCTGGTCTCCAGTATGAGGACAGGTTGGAGGGGTTGTCCAACTATAGTCCATGGAAGGAAAGGATCAAGTTGGTCTTGCAAACCAACAAAATTTGGGAGTTCGCCGAGAAAGCCATCAAGAAGCCCACTGACCCAAAGGAGTTGGATGTGTACGAGGATTTGGATACGAGGGCGAAATTGATCATCCTTGATGGTGTGAAAGATCCCCTAATACCTCATTGTCCGGGAAGAACACTGCACATGAGATGTGGATGGCTTTTCAGAATTTGTTCCAGAATAAGAATGAGAATCGGGTACTGGTATTGGAGGATAATTTGAAGTCCACCAAGATGATACAAGGTGAAGGAGTGACTTCATATTTGACAAGATTGTCTCGGGTCAAAGATGAGCTTGTTGTCGTCAGTGTGACTATTTCTGATTCTGATATGGTGAGGATTGCTTTGAAAGGGTTCACCAAGGAATGGAAGCTCTTCATCAAGGGGATAGTTGCCAAAGAGAAGTTGCCAGACTGAAATAGGCTGTGGGACAAATTCATTCAAGAAGAGTTGCAAGACGAGGATCTTCATCTAAAGAAGAAGGCTTCAAATGATGACATGGCACTTGCACGAATGAAGGGTAAGCAAAAGGACTTGAGTAAAGTCAAGTGTTTCAACTGTGACGAGATGGGTCATTTTTCGTTGAGATTTCCGATGAAGAAGAAGACGAAAGATGACGTGAAGAAGAAAGGAAAGCAGGTCGTCGGTGTTGCCACCTCTGCTGAGATAGATGCTCTAACCAAGAGGTTGGAGGAGGAAAACTTTGCTATGATCTCTCATTCCCATAGGGTACTATCGATGAGGATGGATGGTACGTGGACAGTGGTGCATCAAAACATAAGACAAGGTCACAAGAGGTATTCGAGGCTCTAGTTGAGTGGGACTTGAAGTTGCACATGTTGTTGGGCGACAAGAGTCGGAAGGATATCCGAGGATCGAGAGTTGTGCCATTCAGGATGGAGTTAGGATAGGTGATGCGGGTCCACGATGTATCGTTTGTACCAAGACTCAGATATAGCGTGATATCTGTCTTGATTATCTGTCTTGATGAGCAAGAAGAAGGGGTTTGAGGTCTTGTTCCAGGATGGGAAGGCAAGACTCAGACCTAGCGGCTCTAGCTCCACAGGTATTGTGCTTGGAGCTAGAGAGCATGGTCTATACAGGGTGACGAGCAAGCCTATGGATCATGGGAAAAAGAAGCAAGAGGACCAAGTACAGGTTTCAGAGAAGCAAGTGGAGGTGCAGGCTTTAGAGGGGAAAGTACAGGTTCTTGAGAAGAAGGCCTAGGTTCTAGAGACTTTGGGAGAGTCAAGTTCTAGACGGAGATTGCATGTTCAGAGGGAGACTTTACAGCCCAAGAAGAGAGCGCGGTCAGTGGGGAGCAAGGATGCTCCTACCGCTGCCAAGAAGGAATCATGGAGAGAGTGGAAGACATTCCAAGAGAAGAAGAAGCAGGATGCTTCTAGTGGTAGTGCCACTTCTGAGAGAGGCGCGGTTCACGCTACAAGGATTGTTGCAGTTGTGAGCGCCAGGGGTTGGGAGAGTGTTGCGTGCAGTGATGATGATGAAGAGTTACTTCCTAGTCTTGGAAGTACCTCCCTCGCTAAGAGGGAGTGTTGATTTTTGAGTAGCTTGGGAGGTACTCCAAGCCCTAGGGTTTAGGGTTTGGAGGTTGGAGCACCATAAAGTGACTTGTGGGCTTAGAACCCAAGCATGTGGGCTTTGCACCCAAGCTGGTGGGTGTGAATCCACAAGGAGTTTTGATGATTTGACACATGGAGGTGTTAGAGGACCCTTAGAGAAGAAACGGGCAGCGAAAATCATCAAAATTCGAGCTCTAGAAGTGGAGAAATGAGAAATGATTTTTTCTATGTGGAAGTAGATTAATTTGGCATACAAGTCAGGTCGGCTTGAGTATTAGGTGTGCCAAATTAGAGTGTGATGAAGCCACATAAGAAAGGTATAAATAGGGGAGAATGTGAGGTCATTTTCTTACATCCAAGAGCATCAAATCATCACCATACTAATCTGAGGCAGCCACAGATGCAGCATGGGGCATTTTTTGAGGTTTTGAAGTGTGTCCTTTCTCTTGGTACGAGTCTGATCTTTTGCAAGGAGGAGGCCACATTACAGAGAGGGTTATAAGGGTTGTTTTGGGTGTGGTTCTGTGTTAAAGAAGCTCTGTTTGCTACAGCACAGTAGCATGGTTACATGGGAGTGTTGCAAGGGTTGTTTTGGGATGTTCTAGGGAGCCGCAAGCCTAAACAAAATTCTGGAAGAGAACAACGCAAGTTGGAGAGGTCTAGACGGCCTAATCAAGGGTTGATTACTTCCTAGACCTACAACACTTGACAGCAGGAGTATAATAGAGCAAGGCCACAGTTGCTGGAATGGTTCTGGAGAAAGAATAAAGGGTTATAGAAGTGGGTTATTAGCCCTAACCAGGAGCAGAACGTGCAACAATGAACAGAACTACAAAATATGGTATGTATGGATGATTGTTTGTTGATTTGATGCTAGGTATCGAGTCCTAGTGTGGACAAAGATAGCCCTAGAACAACAAACTTGGACAGTTGTGAGTTGGGTGAAGCATTGTGCCTATGTGTAGCTCATTGATGGATGAAAGAAGCTACCAGGAAGAGGCAATTTGAGAGCTCGAGGATTGGCCAACCTAGAGTAAGTGTTCATTATTGGAGAAGAGACTTGCAACAATGATAAGTGGCAGCCCTCCTGCCCTATGTTAGCCTTCATATGGAAGCAGTGGAAGGCTATAGTGGGAAGAAGACCTTGAGTAGCTGAGGAGCAGCAGTGGGCAGAAGGAGTTGTTCACAAACGAAATTATGAACAAATCAAGCGAAGTCTCGATGTGTTGATGTGTAGATGGACTTATGTTAATTTTAGTTAACAATGGTATGTTTTATGCTTAGCACAATTACTCCAATGTTCCTTAAGCAACTCAATAGCAATTTCAATTTAGATTTCCAGTAACAATCACATTAACTGGTAAAGTAGATAGAACATAAAACAATATGCAGAAGACAAGCCAAGACAAGAGGACACCAGATTTGCTGGATGCCAAGGAAAAACCCCAATGTGGGGAAAACCCTTTGATCGATTCTTATTATTATATCAAAATTTCAACAAAGAGAGAGAGTACAAAAAATCAAATTGGCTTGCCCAATTCAAATTCAAAATAGTCGTGTCAATTTCTGCAGTCAAACTTCATCCCTAACCAGAAAGTCAACGCTAGTCAAATCAACAATTAACCATCCTCAAAACAATGTGTTCTTCCCCAATCAGACTCGGCCTGATCATGAGGTCAAAATTAGCCCAAAACAACTTGGTCAAACGCAATCAAAGGAGAGAGAAAATTTGTTGTAATTTTCTGCGGTCAACACTAGTCAAACTACCCATATTCCCTCTATTTTTGTGCCCAAAAATGCAGCCTAAAGAGATAGAAAAGATCCTCCAAAAATCGCAGTCAAAGCTAGTCAATAAATCCTTGGTCAACACTGGTCAAACTTGTTTTGCAGTCAGAAATTTCAGTCCTGCAATTCAGCCCAGAAAACTCATCCTTCTTGCCACACATGTGAGAGAGAGAAGTTGCCCAATAGTTGCACTAACCAATGAGAGAAGGAGAGGGAAGAACGCGTGAGCGATGATGGTGGCAAATGAGGTGTGAGGTTACTTGTATTTATACAATTCGTTGTGGGTGAAAAGACACATCCATTGGGTTTCTTGAGCCCACATGTTGATGAGGTTGACCTGAACAATTTGCAAATGTGTGGGCATAAATTCAAAATCACACTTTCGCTTCTCCAAATTTGATGATCTTTATATCAATTTTGGTCCTCTCGAAAAGAGGAATTTAATGCAATCATCATCTTCATCAAATGAGTTGTCCCAAGGTGGAATTTGGCCCTAGTTGCCAATTTTAACACTTCCTCTCAACTAGGGAGAATTCCAACTGCCAATCCATCTATCGTCATTGATCATCATGCCATGCTGTCATCATAAACCATCTCTATCATCTCATCTACGCTCTGCTAAACCATGATGTCATAATGAAGAAGAATAAATTGAAAGTGAGTCACAAGACCTTACCACTCTCCACTGATAAAAATCAGTCCAGAGGTAGAACCTCAATTGATCCCAAATCAAGTGGTTGAACACCATGCATCCTAGACATAGGGAGTATGGCAGTACACGATGCATCCATTGGTAGTGTTATGGTGCTATGGTCCCTATCCACATTTCCCAACTCATTGGCCAGATGAAAGGCACCTCCCATGAGTCCCGGACTACATGGGTATATCAGCAAGAGAAGGTGAACCACTCATCCTTCTCTCATATGCCATAGGCGAAGGTGAACCACTCATTTTATGCATATGTCAATCGTAGGGGAAGGTGAACCACTCACCCTACATACATGTGTCTGCAATCGTAGGGGAAGGTGAACTACTCACCCTACATACATGTGTCCGCAATCGTAGGGGAAGGCAAACCACTCACCCTACATAATTCTACCATCATGGGGTATCACAAGGGAAGGTGAACCACTCACCCTGTACACAACGCACCAATAGGGGAAAGTGAACTACTCACCCTACATACATGTGTCTGCAATTGTAGGGGAAGGCAAACCACTAACCTTACACACTTCTACCATCATGGGGTATCACAGGGGAAGGTGAAACACTCACCCTGTACACAACGCACCAATAGGGGAAGGTGAACCATTCACCCTAAGGTCGCTCATAGCTCCAAGAAGTACACCAAGCCCCCGGGAGCACACAGAGCTCAATGCTTGACTCAAGCGAAACCCTCATGGGAGGGTCTTTCCACGACTCCAAGTCTCTCTCGAAAGGTTAAGATTTTGACTTTCCCCAAGGGCTTCGCGAGAATATCTACGACCTGCTCATCAGTCCTGACGTGTTGGAGCCTTATTGCTCCTTGTTGTACCATATCTCATATAAAGTGGTACCGATATCCATGTGCTTAGAGAAGTCGTGGAAAATGAGATTCTCTGAAAGTTGAACCCCGCTCTGGTTGTCATAAAAGATCACAGTGGTATCCAGCACGTGCTCAAATAGCTCACTAAAGAGCTTCCTCAACCAAACAGCATCACAACAGGCCATACTAGCTGCAATGGATTCAGCGTCGGTGTGCTTAAAGCAACCGATTTTTTCTTCTTGCTCTTCCAAGAAATTGAAGCAGACCCCAATGAGAAGCAACATCCAGACGTGCTCTTACGATCCGCAACAATGCGATCCAAGACAGCATCAGTATATCCATGCAGCCTCAAATTCCCGACAATGCATCTCAGTCCATAGTTGATTGTGCGACAGAGATGACTCAAGAGATTCTTAGCAATAATCTAATGTATGTGATGAGGCGCGACCATAAATTAACTCAAAATATTCACAGCAATGCATATGTCCAAACGGGAGTTTACCAAGAACATCAGGGCCCCCACAAGTTGTCTATATTCGAAAGGATTTGCCAATTCGGACCCTGCAGCACTTCCTCATAGCTTCTTGAAGTTGAGATCCATCAGAGTAGACACAGACTTGCAATCCACCATCCTACATCTCTCGAGCAACTTCACAATGTATTTTCCTTGAGAAAGGAATACCTCACCTAGATTTTGCCAGACCTCCAGGACCAGGAAGTAGTGCATCAAACCTAGGTCCTTCATCTCAAACTTCATGAAGAGTGACAGTCCCTATCCTTTTCACGAGGTAGGTGGCATTGTCTCCAAGTATGATCTCCAAATTAGTCTTCTTTTCAATCAAATTTGAGAGGGCCTCCTTGTACCCAATAAAGTGCCTTGAGGCACCACTATTAATCAACCAATGATCCAAAGTGTTTGGAGGAGAGGCATTGGTAAGGGCGGAAATAAGATAAAATTCTTTTTGTTTTTCTATAACATTAGTTTCCTCATACCTGGAAATTTTCATCCTTTTGGGAGGTCGACCATTACCATATCAAGCAGTGGGAGCATTCCTCCTTCCTTTGTTATTGAACTTGTTGTTGCTTTGATTGTCATTGCCTTCAAAATTATTGTGATTGTGGTTGTTGTTGTTGTTGTCATCCCATAAAGTATCCTTCTTATTAGGACACTCTCTAGCATAGTGGCCAAACCTATTGCAATTGCAGCACCTTCCTTTTCTTCCTTCTTTAAATCCCTGCTTGAATCCTTGACCTTGTCTCTTTGGACAAGCATTGTTCTTCCTTTTTTGCATGAGCGGGAAAAGCAGTAGGTTCATTTCCATTTGAAGGTTTGTCTCTCTCCATCATCTTTGTCTCTTCTTGTGTGCATCGAACCAATAATTCTCAAAACTAAGAATCCTATCATTATTAAGAATAGTGGTGGTTAAACACATCCCATGCTCTTGTGAGGCCTCTAAGAGCAATGAGAGTGAGCTTCCTATCAGCAACAACTTCTCCAATAGATAGAAAATCATTCTTGATTTCGATAATCCTCATGAAGTAGGATTGGATAGAATCTCCTTTATCCATCTTGATGTCCTTCAACTTGCTCTTGAGAAAGAGGATTTGATTTGTATTGTTTACTTTGAACATCCCAACCAACTTATCATACATCTCCTTAGATGTTTCCAAATCAAAAATGTAGGCAACCAAATGCTTTTGAATGGAATCAATGATAATTCTTTTAGCTTTGACCTCACCTTTTTTGTATTTCATCTTTGCAACAGCAAGTGCATTTGAAGTAGGCTCCACCACTCTTCCCTTTACATAGTCCATAGCATCATTCTCTTCCAAAGTCAAATCCACAGTCATCTTCCATGCATGATAGTCAGATTCGTCCTTGAGCTTATCCTCATATTGAAGTATGATGTAGTCGTCATTGAAGCTAGACCAATATTCTTGTCCAACAACTCTTTTCTTAGTGATTGCTTTTCTCTATTGCTTCGCTTTGTCTTCACCTGCGCTCTGATACCATGTTAATTTTAGTTAGCAATGGTATGTTCTATGCTTAGCACAATTACTTCAATGTTCTTTACGCAGCCCAATAGCAACTTCAATTTAGATTTCCAGTAGCAATCACATTAACCATTAATCACATTGACAATAAAAGTAGATAGAACATAAAACAATATGCAAAAAACAAGCCAAGACAAGAGGACATCAGATTTGGCAGATGCCAGGATAAAACCCCAATGTGGGGAAAACCCTTTGATCAATTCTTCTTATTATTATATCAAAAGTTCAGCAAAGAGAGTACAAAAAATCAAATTGACTTGCCCAATTCAAAGTCAAAACAGTGTTGTCAATTTCTGCAGTGAAACTTCAGCCCTAACAAAAAGTCAACATTGGTCAAATCAACAATAAATCATCCTCAAAATAGCGCAATCTTCCCTAGTCAAACTCAGCCTGATCAGGAGGTCAAAATCAACCCAAAACAGCTCGGTCAAACTCGATCAAAGGAGAAAGAAAAATTGTTGTACTTTTTTGGGTCAAAATGCCCAAATTCCCTCAATTTTTGTGCCCAAAAATGCAGCCTAAAGAGATAGAAAAGATCCTCCAAAAATCGTAGTCAAAGTTGGTCAATAACCCCCTTGGTCAATGCTAGTCAAACTTGGTCTACAGTCTAAAATTTCAGTCCTGCAATTCAGCCCAGAAAACTCGTCCTTCTTGCCACACGTGTGAGAGAGAGAAGCAACTCAATAGTTGTACGAAAAAATGAGAGAAGGAGAGAGAAGAATGTGCGAGTGATGATGGTGGCAAATGAGGTGTGAGGTCACTTGTATTTATACAATTCGTTGTGGGTGAAGAGACACGTCCATTGGGCTTCTTGAACCTACATGTTGACGTGGTCGCCCTAAACAATTGGCACATGTGTGGGCATAAATTCAAAACCACACTTCCGCTTGTCCAAATTTGATGATCTTTATATCAATTTTGGTCCTCTCAAAAAGAGGAATTTAATGCAGCCATCATCCTCATCAAATGAGTTGTTCCAAGATGGAATTTGGAACTAGTTTCCAATTTTAACGACTTACGATCAGCATGAGAAGGTAGAGTTGTGTTCAGCGAGCAAATGGACTTGTTTCATTGATAGAGGCAAAATTGTGTCGCTGCAAATCAAGGGCGAAGGACCGGCAGGACGAGATACGACATAGAGGTTGTGACTGTGCACTAGAGAAGCAAGATTGTCATTGTATCTTGTATTCTTGTACCATTGGATATTTGAGGGCCACTATCCCTAGTACGGGGAGCCCTAGACTGTTGTATTACTCAATTGGTTTAATATAATGAAGATTGGGTTGTTGTACATATTTGTACAATATTTTGTAAAAAGTTGTCTATACTTGTGCATGTGTGATTTACTGCTATTTATATTCCGTTGTGCAAAATAGCTTTGTTGAGATTCTTGGTTTGGTAGCGTCAAATATTTTAAGATTCTATCCTAGATCCTAAGATCATGGAAATTCAACAGCAAGGAGGACAAGGGACAGGTAGGTGCATAAGCAAAGGAGCAGTGTTGCTAAGAGTGAGCACATTGGTGCATCGTTTGTGGATAGCAGGGCATCACATCACATGACAAGGACTAGAGCTATGTTCCTGAGTCTTACAGATATCGACTTATACATGAATGTTGATAGTGGGGTTAACATCGCACATGCAGTGAGGGGAATTAGATACATGAAGTTCCAATTGGTGTCAAGAGGGCATATAGAGATGGCCAATGCGTTATGGGTACCAAAGCAAAGGACAAACATTATCTCCATGTCATCTCTAGAGGATGATAAGTATGCAGCCATGTTTTGCAATGGGCAAGCAGTGATCTTATTCAATGGGAGAGAGTAGGGATGCATCACGACTGCTTGGTGCTTGTGAGGGCAGGGTGTACATGGTGAGAGGACATACTGTGGATGGTGAATCCAGTTGGATTTCACACTCAATGGTAGTGTCAAAGGCAATTGGAGGAGAGGCTCGATCGGGAGGCCTTTGTGGTATGATATGGCACTAGAGGATGTTCAGAATGGGAGAGAGGAGTCTCCTTAGAGCATGGCTTATAGGCACAAGTCTTCAAGACAAGGTTCAAAGGTAGCTAAGAGTACCTCCCTTGCTAAGAGAGAGTGTTAGAAATTGTAGGTCCGGGATACTTCTACAGTGGCATTGCCTAGCCTACAAATGGGACTAAGCTAATGTCACTTCCTAGACACTTTAGTTATAAAGTGGCTTTTTATATTTAATCACTAAAAGTGATTTTAGAAAGTTAGAAAATGGTTTTTCTAAAAGTGACTATAAAGTTTGACTGACTTAACTGACTTTAGAAAGTGGTTTTTTCTAAAAGTAACTTAAGTCATCTCAATGAGAAATTAAAAGGGTTGTAGAGAGTACAGCTATGTGGCACATTTTTTAAGGATGAAAAAGTGCACAAAGTTCAAGGGAGATTTGTGAGATAATTACAAGGAATTTATTGCTGGAAAATTTTGTTGTAAAATTCATTGTAATTTTCTGTGAGCTCATTAATAAGATTTCCCTCTTGTGACTAGTCTTCCCTTCGTGGCTTTTCCAAAGGCATTTGCCAAAAACATTGTGTCAAATGTGTGATTGTTTGTTGTTCATTTCCACTGCAAATAATTTTCAAACTTAATTGTATTTTTGCTTATAAATAGTTGTTGAATGTGTTGAAATTTAATACATTACTGCTGAATATCATTGAAGATTTATTAAAATTAGAAAGAGTTTAGCTAAGTGTTTGACAAATTGCCTACAAGGGATTATTAGCTTGTAGGTGGTTTTTCAACAAATTTTATCATTTTTTGCACTAGTGACTTTTTTTAAAAATTTGATTGTCCACAAAATTGAACGAAAAAAAAAACCAGGCGACCTCAGAGCCAATAGTGGAATATGGCATTTGTGGTAATTCATTCCCAATGCATTTCTCAAACACTCAAAGCATGTGAAGATTGTGATTGATCATTTCAAGAACTTAATCGAAGGCTACAAATATATCTCATGATATCTCTTGTGAGGATGCTCGTGACTGGTTCCTTCTAAATGAATGTTCCTTAATTATGTAGACATCCAACTTTTGCACCAAAGGCAATTCTGTCGATGGAAAGTGTTAGTGTTAATTTTTCAATTACCGACAAAAAAGCTATGGTTTCAGTGTTCACATTGACAACATTGCACCAAAATGAACGACACTTTAGAAGAATAGGACAACCTGGTTTCTGTAATCGTGCCCTCACTGCTCTCGCAAGCTTTTCATCCCTTACATGAGATAATTCATGGCATCTTATTTAATCAATTGTTAGCTTTCCTATTTAGAATCATCCTGGCCAACACTAACAAGGCATCTTTTTTCAAGAACATCATAAGAAAAAATAGTCGACTCCTGTGATCCAATAGAAAGTTTATGACAAGAAGGGATGCATTTAACTGAAGTAGGATGTTAGTTGAGTACACGGGTAGCCGGTGATCCTTTTATAAACCATTCCTTAAGCTCGTGTACCTTTTTGCAACCACAAGAATTCCATGATAGCCTATACGAAAAACAATCTATGTCTTAAAATGCTAGCAAATAACTTTTTGCTTGGCATAGAGTTGATGCTACATATTACCACCTGAAATAGAAAGTTCAATTTTGAATTTTAAAGGCATTTTTTCCAACAACATTGAATCAGGGGTATATCTAAAAAGTGACCACAAAAGTAGGTCAATGGGACTAAAATATAGAACAAATGTGAATACAATTGTAGAAAATCCACAAAATTCGATCTGCTAATATGAACAATCTGAAATATAATTTATTTTCATATAAACATAGAATTTCTCTCCTAAACTTTGTAGTGGAATATGACCAGTGTGGAAATTACGATGTAGATTTGCAAACACTCGTGAAGTTTTAATCAAAATCACAAGACACAAACCTACTTTACTGCTATGTGCAATTCGATTCACAATTTAGAACATCAATCACAAACATGCAAAGAAAAATAACACATGCACACAGTATTTTTCCCGTGAAAAGCAATTTGCTAAAAAACCCAATGCCTGCTTGCATTAATTTGATGAATAGAGATGTGTTAAAATTGCTTTGCTTAACTAAGCAAAACCTCCAAGTGAATAACCTATCTTTCTACTCACTAAGAAGCTCTGACCCAGATTTAGTCAACTTCTGCCTCTACTTGAGCCCTTATTTCCTTGCGCAATTCCTTGAGAAATTAGGCCCATATTATTTAGGAATTTCTCCAAAATGGTTTGTGCAATTCCCAAGGTTTCTCATCAAACTGCATGCAACACCTGTACACTCCAGAATAGTCTACAACTGATGTTACATTGCCTTGGATTCTCCACCTCAACTAGGTAACTCGAATTTTCTGCATGCATCAGCTATTTTGGGTTGATTGATCAGTTAACTGGATGATCAATGAGTTAGACTAAAGTCACACTACACAGTTGACCTTCCACTAGTTCCTCCAACAGTTAGAACTAGTTTAACTAAACACAACTTAATATAACTGAATTAGATTGCTACAAATTAGCAATCACTCATGCTTAACTGAACTGAAGCCCTCCAACTTGAATTAACTTAGTTAATTGAGTGACAAGAGCCATGTCAGCTCAGTTAACTACCTCCAAGATTTATGCTGACGTGGAAATTTGAATTATCTCTAGTTTGACCAAGGCAAAGTCAAATTGAAAGGAATTATCAACCACCCTTATCCTCCACTTGTGAAACTCAAACTTCCCTTTAGACAAGGCCTTTGTCAAAATGTCAGCATCATGTTCCTCTGTCGAAATGTATTCTAGCAACATTATCCGCCTCTACACACAGTCCCATAAATGGTGATATCGAATATCTATATGCTTGGATCAATCGTGAAATACAAGATTCTCAGAGAGCTTGATTCAACTCTGATTATCACAGTTGGGTCCATCATCTGACCAAACAACCCCACAAGTATCTTTCTCATCCAGATCGCTTCACATGTTGCTTGACTTGCAACCATGTGTTTTGCTTCTATTAAGCTGAGCACCACAAATCTTTGCTTCCTGCTATACTAGGAAACAACTACGGACCCAACACTAAAAATTCCACCTAATCTACTCTTTCAATCTAATGGACTTCCCACCCAATCTGCATTTGTAAAGCTACACAACTTCACTCCCTATGTCCGTCTGTACCATAGTCCAACTAGGTAGTGCCTCTGAGGTACCGTAAAACATGCTTAGTTGCCTTCCAAAATAATTTGGTTGGCCTAACCATAGCTTGGCTCAGTTGGTTGACTGCATAGCACATATCTAGTCGTATATTCACAAGATACATCAGTGAACCCACTAGCTGTCGATAAATGGTAGCATCCACTTCTTCACCTGAAGTGACATCCTCTTTTGCATGCTTGCCTTGAGATACTACAAAGTCCTCCTTGCAAGATCTGATTAGCTGCTCATCACCAGTTAAAATCAAATTATCGACATATAAGACAATAATAAGCAATTTACCTTCTACCAAGATATGATAGAGGTTTGCATCCACTTCATTTTTGGTGAAGCCCAAACCAGTGAGAAAGTTGTTGATCCTGGTGTACCAAGTACAGGGTGCTTGTTTGAGACTGTAAAACACTTGCTTGAGTCTGCAAACATGAGACTCCCGATCAAATGTCTCAAAGCCTTCTAGTTACTCGATGTACACCTCCTCCTCAATAACCCCATTGAGAAATGTTGTTTTTACATCCATCTGGTGGATCTTCCATCCCATCTGCGCAACTAGTGCAAGAATTGATATAATGGATGAGTACCTTGCTACAGGAGCAAAGGTCTCCTCATAATCAATTCCCTCAACTTGAGAGTACCCCTTGGCCACAAATATGGCCTTATACTTCTCTATGCTTTTGTATTTTGCATGCTTAACCTTGAAGATCCATCTCGAACCCACAATTGATTTATCTATCAGTCTTGGGACCACTTCCCAAACACTGCTCTTTACAATGGATTCGTATTCCTCCACCATTGCATCAACCCATACAGGTTGCTCTACTACTTCCTCGAAAGAGGTTGACTCAGTCTTTACAAGCTCAGTCATTAGAGCCATGTAGCCAGTGTACCAATGAGGTGACCTTCTCTACCTGCGCAAATTTGAAGGAGCTTCCACATTCCCCCTCGCATCTTGCACAAGTCTATCAACTTCCCTGGTTCTTTTTCTACCTTCTCTGGATGATTCTGCTTGAGTGAAAGTCTCCACTCTGATCCTCCATTTGTGGTTGCTCCACAACTTCCTAAGGCTCCTCCTTTGGAGCTAAAAGCTCATCTTTAGGTGGGGTCTGAAACTCCCTCTCAAGAGAGCACTGCATCGCTTTCTCCTCATCAAACTTTACATCCCTTCACACAAATGTCATTCTGAGGGATGGCAATTACACAGTAGTTGTAAGGAGTTTTTGTGTAACCCACAAATACTCCCACTCTGTGGTCAACTCAAGCTTCTTCCTTGATTCTTTGGAGACATGGCAGTAAACAGAGGCTCCAAAAATCCTAAAGTTTGACACATCCAGCTTTCTCCCTGAGAAAGTCTTCTCTGGTGTAATCATGCCCATAATTCAATAAGGACTCTAGTTCTACAAATAGACTGCTATGTTGCATGCCTCAGCCCACAAATGCAGAGGTAGGCCTTGGTCATGCAACATAGCCCTCACAACTCCCACAATGCTCCAATTCTTTCTCTCAGCCACCCCACTCTATTGTGGTTTGTGGGGTGTTGTCAGCTCTCGTCAAATGCCTTCTTTCGCACAGAAAATTTTCAATTCATTCGAAACGTACTCACCTCCATTATCGCTCATGAGATCCTTCACCTTCTTGTCAGTTTCTTTCTCAACCAGTGCCTTAAATTATACGAACTTAGAGAATGTCTCATCCTTCTTCCGCATGAAGAAGATCCAACACTTCCTTGAGAAATCATCACCCAATATAACATAGTACTTATGTCCACAAACATTAGAGTGGATTGTTTCCAAGACTGCATGTGCTTTGTTGTCCCGATCATGGAATGTGGATTTTGTGTACTTCGACAAGGTGCATCCTTTGCATACATCATGTTGTTCAAGTGCTCCTTTAGGGAGGCCAATGTTTATTTGTTGCTTAATCTTCAAGGCAACATGGTGCAAATGGCCACGTCTTTTGTGCCAAAGTTCATCGGCATCACGACCTTGCACTTTCTTTGCCTTAGTGCTTAATGCAGCACAGTCTTCCACATCTAACTTATACAGGTTCTTCACGCGAACCCCGATCTGCTTCACCCGTCCCAAGGCTAGTGTCTTAGGAATGCTTTTCCTTTGTTAAAGATCACATCATAACCACGGTCTTCCAAAACTGCAACAGAGATGAGATTTTTCTTTGAGCCTGGAACGAACGTGACATCTTTGAGTGTGAGAGGGGATCTGGACTCCCTCTAAAAGGTGACTGTACCAATCTTGATCGCATTGTACCTTCCGTCGTCCCCCATCTCAATGTGCATCTCTCCTCTAGGTCACTGAAAAATCCTTTACACCATGTCATGTGGAACGAGGCACCAGAGTCCAAGTACCACACGCTTCACATCGTTGTGCTCACCATGCATGCGATAAGGATAAAGTCGGGCTCGAACTATGAAGCCAAAGCTTCACCTGCTGCTCCTCCTCAGGTCTTCTTGCTTTCCTTTTTGTGTGGACACTTCATGGCATAGTGCCCGAATTCAAGACAATGGAAGCATTTAATTTTGGACAAAACTTTCTTTTTGCCCCTTGGCTAGATTCTAGTTTGGTTTGAGATTTCTTCCCTTTTCCTTTCTTTCCCTTTCCAACCAATGCAAAGTTTTCTTCATCCTCGCCCTTGGATGAAGTCCCATCTCTAGCATTCCGCCTTATTTCCTCCTGTACCAAATCAGACCATAAGTATTCCCAATTCAGTAGCTTCTCCCTCCCATCCACCGAATCTTGGTAGCTACGCCAACTCTTGGAAAGGCCTAAAAGGGCTAGGCTTACCAAATTATCATCTGAAATAGAAAAACCAACTCCTGCAAGCTCATCACGAACTTGTGTGAACCTGCTCAAATACTATTGAATAGTGTCATTCTTTTGCATTTTGATATTTCGAAGTTTATCCTTGAGCATCAATTTCCTATGGTCGCTACTATTCTTGAACAGATTTGTCAGTGGCTGCCACATTGCATAAGGATTTTCTCTCATCAATATGGGTGACAATGTGGTCCCGTACTCCCTACAATATTATTCTCTTCCCCTTGGCTACATCTTTCTTCCACTGGGCTAGGTTTTGGGCATCAGCTTCGGTTGGTTTCGCAACATTTGTATTGATATATTCTAGTAATCTATTGTCATCCAATACCACCTCCATGTGATCCTTCCATGCAATGAAATTAGAGTTGCCTTCCAAGGCACACTCTAGCCTCAAATCGTTGAAGCTCATCTTCCCAACTCTAAAAAGATCCTACTACACTAAACTGCAAATTCGAACCTCTTGAGAAACTTCAAAATTCCTGCTCTAATGTGAATCCTGCTCGAATACCATGTAGAAATTATGATGTGTATTTGCAACTGCTCATGAAGTTTTAATCAAAATCACGACACAAACCTACTCTACTGCTCTACAGAATTCAATTCACAATTTAGAACATCAATCACAAACATGCAATGAGAAATAACAACATGCACACAGTGTTTTTCCTAGGGAAAGCAATCTGCTAAAACCCCAATGTCTGCTTGCATTAATCTGATTAATAGAAATGTATTACAATTATTTTGCTTAACTGAGCACAACCTGCAAGCAAATAACCTATCTCTCTACTCACTAAGAAGCTCTGACCCAAACTTAGTCAATTTTTGCCTCTGCTTGAGCCCCTATTTCCTTAAGCAATTCCTTGAGAAATTAGACCCCTATTATTTAGAAATTCTCCAAAATGGATTGCACAATTCCCAAGGTTGATCATCAAACTGCATGCAACAATTGATGTTACACTACCTTGGATTCTCCACCTCATTTGGGTAACTCGAATTCTCTACATGCATTAGCTATTTTGGGTTGATTGATCAATTAACGGAATGATCACTGAGTTAGACTGAAGTCACACTACACAACCTTCCACTAGTTCCTCCAACAATTGGAACTAGTTTAATTGAACACAACTTAATATAACTCAATTAGATTGCTACAAATTAGCAATCACTCATGCTTAACTGAATTCAAGCCTTCCAACTTGAATTAACTGAGTAATAAGAGCCATGTCACCCCAGTTAACTACCTCCAAGATTTCTGCTGATGTGAAAATTTTAATTATCTCTAGTTTGACCAAGGCAAAGTCAAACTGAGATTTTCTTGTTGCATTTTTCAACAAACAAAAATAAATCACAGTGACAATAGTAAAACACTATTTTTTCTAGAATTTTATTGATAGAAAAAACTAAGCAATAGATCTCTTACAAAATAATTGTTTCAATTCAATCAAAAAACACACTTTTCTTCCATGCTTGTTCTAACCATGAAACCCTTGCAAGACTGTTTATCTTTGTTTCCCTCTACCAATCTGTGCACAAGCTTATCTTGCACACTCTTCCTCCCCCAATCTCCACATATAAACTTGTGCAACCTTCCCACAAACCCATGAGCTCTATTGTCTTGTCTCACCAACTCGTGCTCACAACTACAAAACAATCATCAAATTGTGCCTTCATTCCTCCTTTTAAAGCGATTTGAATGGCTAAGTTTAGTGAATTTGTAGTTAAAGAGTTTTCTTTTGTGATTGATTGAGTTCGCATGAGTTAACTACTCATGCAACCCATCCTATCTCAAATCAACAACTTGAAACTCAAACACATGTTCTTTTCCTCAATTAACCTGCACTAGAAGACTAATAACTCGGCCTTCCACTTTAACTCATCAATTAACTGCTTCATAACTCCTAAATTTTAGGAGTTGACCTAAATTATAGGAACTCATCCTAATTTGTGGGGACTCATCCTAAATCTTAGGAATTTGTCCTAACTTATAGGAATTGGTTCCTAACTTATAGGAACTCGAGAATGCTAAAGAACTTGTTGTGGACCCTTTGATTCAGGCACAAATCAAGGAACCCTTTCTCGCTATTATTTTCAACACTCCCTCCTAGTGAGGAAGGGGTTCCTGGAAGAACCTGCTTTGCAAACATCTTCTTTCCCACCATGCTCTACAAGTCCACAATCTACCATTATCACGGGATCTTCTAGATCTGCCCCCTTATCAATGGCTTGGCCATCTGCAACCCACTTAACTAGGGCTCCATGACTCTGCCTCCTAACAACTCATTAGTCCTTCAATGATCATTGTACATGAGGACTTCAAGGATTGCCCACTTGTCAAGATTTTGGCTGCTCCAAAATGCTGCTCCTAGGGCACATTTTGGCCCTGTCACTATGACACATTAACCCTATTGTCACTCTCCTCGAGGCCTCCAAAACTGCCCAAAAAAAACAATAGGACACATTAACCCTATTGTCACTCTCACAAGCTCCACACATAAACCTGTGCAAGCTTCTCACAAACCCGTGAGCTTATTGTCTTGTCTCACCAACTCGTGGTCACAAGACAATTGTCAAATTGTGCCTTCATGCTCAGTAGTGAGTTTCTAATTAAGGAGTGCTTTTGTGATTGATTGAGTTAGCAAGAGTTAACTACTCATGCAACTCATCCTATCTCAAATCAAGGGCTTGAGACTCAAAAACACATTCTTTTCCTCAATTAACTCGCACTATAAGACCTTCCACTTTAACACATTAGTTAGCTGCTTCATTACTCCTCCTAACTCTTAGGAACTGATCCTAAATTATAGGAACTCGTCTTAATTTGTAGGGACTCACCCTAAACCTTAGGAATTCATCCTAACTTATATGAATTAGCTCCTAACTTACAGGATTTGGTTCCTAACTTACATGAACTCGTTATTATTTTGAACAACAATGTGGGAGTGCAAAAGATGATCTAGGAAATACTAAAATTAAGATAAAGAAAACAAAAGAAAAAGTGTATCCTAAATAAGTGTCTAGCTAAGCTAATAACTAGGTCTAACCAAAACCAAACCCAAAAGATATATAATAATGTCAGGTGTTGTGATACAAAGTGGGAGTCAAAGATTGGACATCTCGGTGCTAATCAAGAAAGAGAAGAATGGGGCCAACTCAACCTTTCTTCCTAAGCACGACCCTCTCTCAACCTGCGCATTGTACAAAGTCTGAACTGGTCTATATAGTCCTCTACGTGGCCTTTTTGAGTTGAAACTCAACCTGGCTGAAGAGATCACTTAGCTGGAAAAATCTGATGCTCAAACGCCCTCTTTCCTCCTGACATCCTGCGCTGGAAATGATGCCCTAGTGCTGGGTAAGTTGGTTGCAATAGCTAAGAAGAACACAGACATCTGATGCAAATCAAACTGCCCACCAGTTGCCTTATCTCCCCCTTAAGAGCTCAACCTGGGCCCACAAAGCACTCAAAACTAGTGGACTGTGGGTCCCTCTGCTAGGAAATAATTAAAAATTGCAGATAGTGGAATGTTGGTCCCTCTGCTAGGTTTAGTGCATCTCTAAACTTAGTTGAACCCTATCATTGCACGTGTTTTGACTTTGCTTTATGAATTTGTGAGAAGCTGGTTTCTTTTAATATTGTGAGAAGTTATTTTACGTTAAGCTTGTGAGAGTTGTTTATGTAATCTTCTTTGTAATAGTGATTGTTAAAATTGGCAACAAGGGCCAAATTCCACTTTGAACAGCTCATTTGATGGAGGTGATCATTGCATTGAATTCCTCCTTTCCAGAGGACCAAAATCGACCTAAAGATCATCAAATTTGGAGAAGAAGAAATATGTTTTTGAGGTCAAGCGCACATATGTGCAAATTGTCAAGGTCGGCCACAGCATCATGTAGGCTCATGGAGCCCAATGGACATGTCTCTTGACATCCAACGACTTGTATAAATATAAGAAACCTCAAACCTCATTTGGCATCATCTCTTCACACACATTCTCCTCTCTCTCTCTCCGATTGGTTCGTACAGCTTATTGGGCATATCTTTTCTCTCACACATGTGGCAAGAAGGACGAATTTCAGGACAGATTACAGGGCCAAAAAATTCAGACTCTTGTTGCAGGTTTGCCCAGCATTGACTTTTGCCTTTCTGGGCAAAATTTGAGTTCGATCTTTTGGCCAGTTTTCTGTTTGGGCAGGTCGTACTATTTTGCACAGAAACCGAGTTGATCTGGGCACTTTGACTGCAGAGATAAAATTCAGGTTTGACCAGAAACAGAAGTGCAGAATTCGACCAAGTTTGACCACTGATTTTATGACTTTGATCACTTCAGAAGGCCGAGTTTGACTGCCTTTGACCAAGCTCCAAAGAGGACAGTTTGCTGCTGATTTGACCAGCATTGACTTTCTAGTTAGGGCTGTTGACTACTGCAGAAAAATTCAGATTTGACAGGGCTGCTTTGATCATCATTTGGCATGTCAATTTTGACTTTATTGTACTCTCTCTCTACTGAATGTTTGATATAATAAGAAGAAGAATTGATCAAAGGGTTTTCCCCATCTTGGGGTTTTTCCCTGCCTTGAGCCAAATACTGGTGTTCTCTTGTCTTGGCTTGTCTTCTGCATTTTATTGTTTATGTTCTATCTACAGTTAGTGTCAATGTGATTAATGGTTTATATGAGGGCTAATTAAAGGACATTGAAGTAATTGTGGGAAGCATAGAACATACCATGGTTATCTAGAATTAACATGATGTCAATCTAGTGTGGCTATTGCTACTGATTTAGCATGTTGATCTGAGTTTTTAGATCAAAATTTGTGGATCTGTTCTCTTTGCTGTTGGTTAGATCAAGTGTGGTGTTTGTACTCTTGAATGTTTTGATTGATGCACATCCCAAATTTTGTTAAGTGTTTCAAAAAAATTCAGACTCAACTGTAGAGTTTAATTTCTACAAGTACAGAACCACTGTCATGAGGTGAAATTTTAACATGGTATCAGTGTTGTGTTGCGGAAATTTTCCATCCAATCTGTGGAGAATTCAGCTGCCTATGAGAAGGAGCTAAGAGCAGAGGATTTCAGCAAGTCGGATGCCTAGAAAGATGCAATGATTGGAACAGATACATCCCTGTGAGGAAAACCAAGACCTGTGAGGGGTTATTGTGAGTGTGGTACCCACAAAACTCTAATGATTGAAGGAAGCTTTATGCCCAAGAGGGGTCATTTGAACCTGTGAAAGGTTGTTGCTTTGGATGATTTATCTGGATTAAAACTTGTGTTTTGGGAAGGAGACTAGAGGGAGTTATTGAACTGATTTTTCTTTTCTGAGTTAATAAGAAAACAGGTGTTTTTAAGTGCTGCAGATTTTACTGTTATATTTTCAGTTAGATATGTGTTTGTTCTATATTTTGTGAGTTTTTAGTTTGCTGCTTTCTAGGGTTTTTGGTTGCAAGTCTGCTTCAAAAATGCAGTGTGAAAAGAACATCTTTAAACCTCTCACAGCAAATAATAATACAATAAAGGGGAAATAAAGAAAATTAAGCAAGAACCATAAACAGTGCAAGTCAAAAGGGAAGCTATGAATAATAGATATTGCACACTGTTCTCAATAAAATTCAAAAATGCCCTAGAAGTTATAAAAGCAGAGAGGTGCAGTTCACTTTAAAAAATCACACTACTTACCAGCCATTTGTCCCGAGCATATAGCACGGTGTTCAACATATTCTCGAAGAGAAGAAAGTAGCCCATCCATTCTGAAATTATGATATCCACATTTTGAACAGGCAATTCTATTTCCTCGATTTTGCCTTTCAGAACGGTAATGACTTAATCACCCAGAACCACAAGAATAATGTCAAAACAAAAACTTTGAGTAGTTTTGACAAAACTAATAGAACAAAAACATAGATATTTCAGCCCTTACCATCACTGTAGCCATTTGTTTTAACAATTTCTTGTGCCATGTCAGCCATGTGAGAACATTCAACCTGCAGGAACCAAGACCATGGATTCACCACATCAATTAGGGAGGAAACATTCACTCTCTGGATTAGCTAAAGCACCTAAATGTGTAACCATATACTTTAACTAACTTAATATTCAGAAGAAATAACATAAGACAATGACTCTGCTCACACCAACGACACATTTAAAATCTTTTAAGATGTAAAAGGAACAATGACCTACTGCATAGACGTGTTTTGCCCCTCCTTTTGCACAAAAAAGGGATAATATCCCTGTTCCAGCTCCAACATCAAGTACAACTTTATCTTTGAAGAGGAAAGAATTTTGATAAATTACATTTTGGTATGTTTTAGTTCTAACAGTATCTTTCAGCATTTCCTGCAAACACAATTTCCAAAGGTAAAACAACTTACTGCCATATTTAAATTTGAAATTTGGGTTCTGTTGAAACTTCACCCAGTATATACACATACCAAAATTTATGGATTTGCAAAACAAGCACATCTTCAAATTGCCAATAATTCAGTTACAGTATAAACAAGGTCCAAAACATAACACAATAGACATCCGTTCCCACAGATCTGCAACAAGGCATATGGTACCCATATATTCTTGTCTGCCACTGCAAAGTATTGGACTATAAAAATACAATACTTACATATGAAAATTATTTAGGCCCTAAAGCGACCTACAGTCCGTGAGTGAAACATCGATGCCCCATCTGCTAGCAACCGCTTTCATACTCAAAGTGGCATAATTATACAATTAACTATTACAGGCCCATGAAACATTGAAAAGAACACTCCTTGCGGAGGAGATCTACATAAACACCATCAGGTGTAAATCATAAACCCTAAAACCTATTGTTAGTCATCAGTTCAAGATCCATGAAAGCAGACACTATTTACATGCATGAAGACCTAGGTCCTACAAGAATACTACACTCATGGCAGACACCGTATAGTGCCCACCACAAAAAACAGAATATGCAAAGGCCACAATGCCCGTGAGGTTATACCATGCAAACAGTAGATATACCCCAATGGCTGTATTGTATAGGATAACACGTCTCAAGGAAAGATAAATAGGGCCTGACTGTTAATGGCAACAGTGAATGAATTGTCCGGACAAGTATTTCTGGCAAATAAAATTTTGACCTGCTGGTAGCATAGAGAAACGCATACAACTGAATCTTTAACTGTAAAAACCAGTGTAAATCCAGCTTGATCCCATATATGTCAAACACTAGGAGGGATCAATCATCAAACCCCTGTGAGAAGTGAACCTTTTTAACAATACAAAAACTAAGGAAATGTTCGCACCACAAACCAAAAACTTAAGGAAGTATTTGCACCACAAAGCATTTGATCCCTCCTGGCACTTAAGATGGATTTACCCTGATCCCTGTATCTGAATTTGATCCCTGTATGTGAATTATTTTATTAATAGTGGTAGTATTTTATTTAAGGGAACAGGCCCGTGTACATCGACAGAAAATGAATCTATGCCCCAAAACAACATAGCAGGTGTAACGGCAACTAGAAACAGGAACTCATGGAAGCACTCCCTAGTTAGACAGTCACGTAGCATTCAAAAAGTACGGAACTGAAGCTCATGTCAATTATATGCCTTGCATCCCACAAACACTACGTAGGATGGCTTAATTAGAATCTAGAACCAAAAGAAATAGTACAAAAAGGTAGACAGACCACCAACAACAGTGAGAAACAGTGCACTGGTTTGCTTTCAAAGGTTGCGCATTTTTTCTTTTGCACTGGCTAAGCTCGTGGGTCATAGCTCTATACTTATTAGGCATTCACATTCTCACCAGGGCTTGTACAACCAATCTGCAACCAGTAACCTGACAATCGAAAAAAATTCAAATGTGGGCTACATACACACACCTATATATACATGCCGTGTGTATGTATGTATCTCCAGAGCTCACTTAATGAACAAGATATATGTTTATACGTTTACTTTACTGAAAGAAACATTCCAAAAACACAAGTATGCCAAACCACAGATTCTGCAATACTCACTTCGTGTATCCCTGCAAAACAAACAAAAATCACCAACAATAAAATTATTAGAATTTATGCAAACTGACACAAACTCAAGTCACAGATATCCTTTTTGCTAGCAAAATACTACTAAAGATGAGATCTTCAGAAAAAACATGTAGATTCAAAAACCTGGGTATAAAATCAGTCCTTGTTGAATAGAGAGAATCAAAATGCATTCTACAGCTTGGGTGGGGGTGATCTGTTGTGTATTAAATAAAAGGAAAATTTTGCAAATCACAACACAGAAAATCGAAAAAAAAAACACAGATACACATACAATATTGCAGCGCCCTCCCCTTTTATTCACCATAAACAAACACAAATGTATACAGACAACAATAGCTGAAATATTTCAGCTTCCGAAAGAATTTGAAAAGTAACAACTTATTTACAAATAAAATGGCAGCCGGCCAACTATACAGCTATACTATTTTCAACAATATGCATACATATTTGAAACATGCAAACATGAACTTTGCAACAATCTAAAGGTGCATATTAAACCCAGGTTCAAAAGTTTCTATGCTAAAATACATAAATATGTCTGAAATGCATTTCAAACTCGGCTTTAGATGCTTGTGACCTACTGTGCGGATACATAACTACATGTTTGCATGCTGCAAGATTCCAGCAGAAACTAAGAAAGAAAACTTTGACAAATGAAAAAGACTTCCACTGAAGTAAATGAATACAAGCTAGTTGAATGTATGGATACATTAAAGACTCTGAACTCACCAAAATGGGAATAAGAATCGAAATAATAATCGGCACTAGTCTGATCAGAGCCCGTGAATACATCCATCGATTCTTCTTGAATAAGTCCGGCCACGGAGGATGTCTCTGTCTTGTTATCTCCATCTTCAAAGCTCATTCTGGTGACTTGGGCATCCAGGCTTGAACTGCCTTTGTCTCCCTTGTTTCCCTTGCGCCGCACCATTTTCTTATACCTTCTGCAGTATGTTTATTTTGCTTGTGCTGACACAACTTTACTCTCTAAACCAATAGTATTCGGGTGGAGAGATACGAAGAGCAACCAACTTAGTTCTCAGAGCTACCGTCTCTGTGTAGCTGAATGATGATATGCTTTCGTGAAATGAATAGAACAAAATCCAAGCAAATTTAATGGGCAATGGAAGCCCAATTTATACAGGTAGGAAAAACCAATATCGTTTTGGACAATCCCTTGGACACCCCTCTGTAGCCCTAATATTTTCACCTTGCTTGTGCTTCACGGTAAAAGCTCTGGGTATTATGGAATGGGTGCTCTATTTGATATTGCCGTAGTCATATATATTATATATTTGGGATGGGTATATTCTAGGTGAATCTGGTATATGATATCAAAATCTTGGATTGGATGGCATTATTAACTCTCCACAATCCAAATTTAAATTTAAATGGGGGAGGTGTTTTTATGGCGTTGAATTTAAAATGTCGAGAATATATAGCTAAAAAATTATTTTAAACCATAAAAATAAAGATTTATCCAAAAATTCAACTCCAAGACTCCAAAACTTAATAGTAGTGTATGTTTTGGTTAATTTGATGTTTAGATTAATTTTAATTGGAATTATTATTATTTTTTTGTGGGTAAATATTTTATTACCTTTTAAATGCGAGTATATATAGATGTGTTGAATATCTTAGGTTGATCTTTCACTAGGAAGACCAAACCATAGCCAAAAGTGCGCTCTTCACAGAGAAGCATAACATATCAAAATGTCCAAAAAGACTAAAGGATGAGATATGAACTAAAAAACAAGTCAAATAGGCTATTAGGACAAATTGTAAGATCAAAATTCAAAATAATCTAGAACATGGCATAAGCTACACAGATGGATCGGAGTTTGTGGTGGCAACATGAATTGGGTCCTCATTGTTGCCGAGGTTGTTACTAGTCAAAGGAGGGATACCCAAGTGCTGCTCAATGTGATCGAAGCATACGTCCAGGTCCCTCAAGTGATGGTGTAAATGCTCCAAAGAGTGTAGGATATTTGCTTTATGCTCAAACTAGTCCATTAGAGCACAATCAAGGAGAAATTTCAAGTGTCAAAATAATTTGATAGTGTAAATGCATTGGTTGAAGCAATCTCATGTGTGTCCAACATCTAACACCTAAGAAACTAGTTCAACGAAAACCTCAATGTCTAGAAGTTGTTATTACACAGAGGCTCCCTTGTGTTCCATGGGACCTATCTCTTCCTAGATAGGGTCTAGGGTAAGGTCCCAAAACCTGGGAGTTGTTTCCTCTAAGCGATTATGGGAATGAAAGTGGACTCGAGAAGCTCGCTCTTGATAATAAGCCACCCCTCAATGGTCACATTTGCATAGACAAGGCATGGTGAAGGCCATGACAAGGAGACAAGACCAAGATGTCAAGGGGGGACAGGAACAAGTTGTTGACCAAGTGAGAGAAGTCATGTGGGGAGGGAAAGAGGTCAGATGGTAAGAAGTCAGATGAAGATGTGGTTTCAAGGAGGTGTAAATATGCGGCAAACCACAGAGAGGAAGAGTTGGCTCAAAAGGAGGAAGAAGGGAAACCTAAGGTCGGTCGAAGAGATTAACTAGAGAATGAATGAGTCTCTAAGAGATTTACCGAAGAAGAAACACAATGCCCCAAGAGCTAAATGAGATATGTTGGGAGAGTGCCCAGTAGAGAGGATGGCTAGAGGAAAACTAGTAATATGGAAAAAAGCATGAATGGAAACTGGGGAATGGAAGGAGTGCAAACTAGAAATGATGAAGACTCCCACTGAGTAGGTCCAACTCCTAAACGAATTGTTCATTGCCATGCACGAGAAACCATAATATAAAGTCGTTACATGTGCAACAATTCAACTTGGAGAAGGAAACAACAACATCGAATTAGTGTGTCGGAGTACCAATTGAAAGGTGCCCCTCCACTTAGGGGGAGTAAACCTACCAATTATATAATGGAAACTAAGTATCAAGAGTGAAATAATAGGGCCTAGCCAAGGCTCACAGAAGGGAGTTTGCCAATGCCCATGAAGTGTATTGCTAGAGTGTGTGGAGGAGGCTGCAGACAAAGAGAATTGATAGCCAAACACTCCAAATGAGATTAATTGATCTGGATTTATGAAGGAACGAAATGAAATACATATATAAACAAAACACAGAGATATGACGAAAACAAAACTTCAATTCATTAATAACAAAGTACTCGAAATTGTTTACATGCAAAATGGAAATAAACTAGCTCAAACAATAGTAGCTTATATCTGAGAAGATATGTGGCGACAACATGTCTTCTGAACTATGTTACAATGAGGCTTGGAAGCCTAATTATTATTGAGAAATAATAGAAAACCTTAAACATCCAAAAAACTAACCCTAGGAGATGAAGCACCAAAAGTCTGTGGGCCTCATTGGCGTAAATTGGTACATCAACTTCTCGGGGTCGTAACTTTGGCATAAGATCTCCATTTGACATATATTATACCTCGGTAGAAAGATTTATCTGAGGATTACAACTTTTGATTACAAACCCTTGTCGTGCTTTTTGTGTTTGCCTGTTTTCCAAAACAAACATCGTTTAGGGCGTCAAAATGGCTCTGGAAGTTCAAGACCTAAAAAACTACCAAAAATAGTAAGCTGTGCTACAATTAGGGAAACAAAAGGAAACAATGGTGGGGGTCCAAGTGGAATAGGTGGGCGGCCACCAATATCCACCTGAATCATTAATGGCATTGGGGGAGAGGCGCGAGAGACATGAGGAGGCAAATAAACATCACACAAGTCATTCCTTGACAAACCTAGCAAGGCACCCAAAATTCAATGTTGTTGGCATAATCAAGCATTAGTTCAGGTGACTAGCAACTAGTTCGCATGAGACAGTCTCAATGTGTGAAGAGTCATCTAAACATGGTTATGGGGGCATTTTGCCACGTCCCCTACCCACTTGCCTTGGTGGGGTGGTGGTAGCCTGCACCCGTCCCTCCTCCCCCCTTTGCAATATAGGCACCCCATTAGGGAGTAATTGGAATTATTGTTATTTATAGAATGATTTTCTATTTATAGTATAGGGGTTTTGTCAAATGGAAAAATTAAGAATTGGGGTTATTTAATTTTTAATAAACAATATTTTTTTCCTATCACAAATTTGATAAGAATTATGTAAAAACTTTAGGCATAAAGGGATTTTTGTTGTGATCTAAGGCTTATGGAACAAAGTGTATGTAGAAATATGATGTAGAATTGTAATTGCCCAGGAAATTTTAATCTAAATCAAGACATACAATTCTACTATATTGTACTGCGGACATTAATTCACAATTTAGAACAACAATCTCATACATGCAATAAGAAATAACACATATGCACAATATTTTTCAAGGGGAAAGCAACTACTAAAAACCCCTTAAGCCTACTTGCATTAATCAGATGAATACAGATGTATTACAATTGCTTGCTCGCTCTGAGCACAACCTGCAAGTGAATAGTCTATCTCTCTGCTTAAAGAGAATCTCTGCCCCAAACTAAGTCAAATTATGCCTCAACTTGAGCCCCTATTTTCTTGCGCAATTCCTGAGAAATTAGGCCCCTATTATTTAGGAATTTTCCTCAAATTGATTGTGCAATTCCCAAGGTTGATCATTTGGTTGCATGCAACACTTGTACACTCAGAACTAGTCTAGAACTAGTGTTACACTACCTTGGAATCTCCACCACAACTAGGGAACTCAAATTCTCTGCATGCACTAACTATTTTGGGTTGATTAATCAATTACCTAGATGATCATTGAGTTAGATTGTTGTCCCACTGCACAACTGACCTTCCACTAGTTCTATCAGCAATTAGAACTAGTTTAACTGAAAACAAAATGAAATAACTGACCTTGATTGCTACAAATTAGTAATCACACATGTTTAACTGAACTCCAAGCCCTCTAACTCAAATTTACTGAGTAAACAAAGTGACACAAGGCATGGCACACAAGTTAACTACCTCCAAGTTGATTGTTGATGTGGAAATTCAAATTTTCTCAATTTGACCAAGGCAAAATCAAATTGTGACTTTCTTATTGCACTTCTCAACACTCCCTCTCAGTAAGAAAGGGATTATATACCACCCCTATCATGCACCTGTGGAACTCGAACTTCCTTCTTGACAACGCCTTCGTCAAAATGTCAACATCTTGTTCCTTTATCGGAATGTATTGTAGCAACATTATCCGCCTCTGCACACAGTCCCATGAATGATGATATCAGATATCTATATGGTTGGATCATTCATGAAATACCAAATTCTTAAATAGCTTAATGCAAATCTGATTATCACAATAGATCACCATTGGATCCATTATCTAACCAAACAGTCCCACAAGTATCTTTCTGATCCAAATTGCCTCACATGTTGCTTGACTTGAAACCATGTTTCCTACTTTTGTCAAGCTAAACACCACAGATCTTTGCTTCCTACTATACCAGGAAACCGTTGCAGACCTAACACTTAAAATTCCACATGATGTACTCTTTTGGTAGGATGGACTCCTTACCCAATCTGCATCTATGAAGCCACACAACTTCACTCCCTTTGTCCATATGTACCATAATCCATATTGGGTAGTATCTTCGAGGTACCATAAGACATGCTTTGCTACCTTTCAAAACAATTTGGCCAGCCTAGCCATAGCTTGCCTCAACCAGTTGACTGCATAGCACATATCTAGTCGTGTGTTCACTGGGTACATCAGTGAACCCACTAGTTGTCGCTAAATGGTAGCATCCACCTCTTCACCTGAAGTGGCAATCTCCTTCCACCAGTTGGTCGCTAAATGTGTCCCCATGGGCTTACAACTCTCCATATGGAATCTCTGTAGTATCTAGTTTGCATACTTGCCTTGAGACACAAACAATTCCCAATCGCCTTGCCAATCTTCCAACCCAAGGAAGTAGTGCATGAGACCCATGTCCTTCATTTCAAATTCCCTTGCAAGAGATGATTAGTTGCTCATCACCAGTTAATATTAAATCATCAACATATAAAACAATGATAAGCAATTTACCTTCTACCAAGATATGATAGAGGTTAGCATCCGCTTCACTGTTGGTGAATCCCAAACCAGTGAGATAGTTGTCAATCCTAGTGTACCAAGCACGGGGTGCTTGTTTGAGACCGTACAATGCTCGCTTGATTCTGCACACATGAGACTTATGATCAAATGTCTCAAAACCTTATGGTTGCTTGATGTACACCTCCTCCTCAATGATCCCATTGAGAAATGTTGTTTTTACATCCATCTGGTGGATCTTCCACCCCATCTATGTATCTAGTGTAAGAATTGATCTAATGGATGAATACCTTGCTACGAGAGAAAAGGTTTCCTCATAGTCAATTCCCTCAAATTGAGAGAATCCTTTGGCCACAAATCTAGCCTTATACTTCTCTATGCTTCCATTTGTTACATGCTTAACCTTGAAGATCCATCTCGAACCCACAACTAATTTATCTGTCGGTCTTAGTACCACTTCCCAAACACAATTCTTCATGATGGATTCGTATTCTTCCACTATTGCATCAACCCAAACAAGTTTCTCTACTGCTTCCTCAAAAGAGGAAGGCTCAGTCTCTACAAGCTCCATCGTTAGAGCTATGTAGCCAGTGTACCTCTCAAGTGACCTCGTTTGCTTGTGCAAATTTGAAGGAGATCCCACATTCTCCCTCTCATCTTGCACCAATCTATCAGCTTCCCTAGTTCTTTTTCTCCCTTCTCTTGATGGTTCTGTCTGAGTGAATGTCTCCACTATGCCTCATCTTTGTTCCTCCATTTGTGGCTGCTCCACAACTTCATGAGGCTCCTGCTTTGGAGCTAAAATCTCCTCTTCTGGTGGGATCCGAAGTTCATCTCAACAGAGCATTGCATTGCTTGCTCCTTATCAAACTTTACATCCCATCGGACAACTGTCATTCTGAGGGAAGATAGGTACACACGGTAATTGTGTGGAGTTTCGATGTAACCCACGAAAACTCCCAACTTTGTTGTGTTGTCTCAAGTTTCTTCCTAAAATATTTGGAGACATGGCAGTAAAAGAGGCTCCAAAAATCCTGATGTGAGACACATTCGGCTTTCTCCCCGAGAAAGCCTCCTTCGGTGTAATCATGCCAAGAATCCAATGAGGACTCTAGTTCGACAAGTAGATTGTTGTGTTACATGCCTCTACCCACAAATGTAGTGGTAGGCCTTAGTTACGTAGCATATATCTTGCAACTCCCACAATTCTATGGTTCTTTCTCTCAGCTACCCAATTCTATTGCGGGTTATGGGGTGTTGTCCTCCCTCTTCAAATGCCTTTTTTCACACAAAACTCTTTGAAGTCATTCGAAACATACTCACCTCCAGTGTCGCTCCTAAGAGCCTTCACCTTCATGTCAGTCTCTTTCTTAACTAATACCCTGAACTCCACAAATTTTGAGAAAGTATCATCCTTCTTCCGCATGAAGAAGATACAACACTTCCTTGAGAAATCATCAATAAAAATAACAAAATACTTGTGTCTGGCAGTGAAGGCTATCAAGAAAGGTCAACAAACATCATAGTGGACTCTTTCCAATACTGCATGTGCTTTGCTGTCTTGATCATGGAATGTGGATTTCACATACTTCCCTAAGGTACATCCCTTGCATACATCGTGTTGCTCAAGTGCTCCTTTAGGAAGGAGTGGTTATTTGCTGCATAATTTTCAAGGTGCCATGATGCAAATGGCCCAATCTTTTGTGCCAAAGTTCACCGACATCGCAACTTTGCACTTTCTCTGCCTTACTTAATGCAGCGCAATCTTCCACATCCAACTCGTACAAGTTCTTCACTCGAACACCAATCTATTTCACCTGTCTAGTGGCTATGTGTCTCAGGAATGCTTTCCCTCTGCTGAAGATCACAACATAACCACGATCTTCCAAAATTGCTACAAAGATGAGATTCTTCTTTAGGCATGGAACAAAGGTTACATATTTTAGGTGAAGAGGAGATCCTGACTCCCTCTGAAAGGTTATTGTACCAATCTTGGTAGCACTATACCTTCCGTCATCCCCAAGCTCAATGTGCATTTTAATATCTTTCTCTTCCATGTCACTAAAAAATTCTCTACACCTGTCATGTGGAATGAGGCACCATAATCCAAGTACCACACACTCCCCATCACAATGTGTGCCATGCATGTGATAAGGGTGAAGTCTAGCTTAAACTGTGAAGCCAATGCCTCACATGTTTCACCTATTGAGTTCTTCTTGCCAAGCTTTTTGTGTGGACACTTCATAGCATATTGCCTGTTAAAGAGACACAATTATACTATATTGTTCTGCAGACATTAATTCATAATTTATAACAACAATCTCAAACATGCAATAAGAAATGACACACATGCAGAGTATTTTTCTAGGGAAAGCAACTGCTAAAAACCCCTTAATCTTGCTCGCATTGATCAGATGAATAGAGATGTATTACAATTTCTTGCTCGTTCTGAGCACGACTTGCAAGTGAATAACCTATCTCTCTACTCAATGAGAAGCTCTGACCCATACTTATTCAAATTATGCCTTAGCTTGAGCCCCTAATTCCTTGAGCAATTAGGCCCCTATTATTTAGGAATTTCCCTCTAATTGTTTGTGTAATTCCCAATGTTGATCATCTAGTTGCATGCAACATCTATACACTCATAACTAGTCTATAATTGATGTTACACTGCCTTGGAATCTATACCACAACTAGGGAACTCGAATTCTCTGCATGTACTAGCTATTTTGGGCTAATTGATTAGTTAACTGGATGATCACTAAGTTAGACTATTGTCCCACTGCACAACTCACCTTCCACTAGTTCTATCAACACTTAGAACTAGTTTAACTAAAAACAACTTGAAATAAATGACCTTGATTGCTTTAAATTAGCAATCACACATGCTTAATTGAACTCCAAGCCCTCTAAATCGAATTTACTAAGTAAACTAAGTGACACAAGCCCTGTCACACAAGTTAACTACCTCCTAGTTGTCTGTTGATGTGGAAATTCAATTTTTCTCAATTTGACCAAGGCAAAATCAAATTGAGGCTTTCTTGTTGCACTTATTAACACTCCCTCTCAGCAGGAAAGGGATTATCAACCACCCTTATCCTGCACCTATGGAACTCAAACTTCCCTCTTTACAAGGTCTTTGTCAAAATGTGAGCATCTTGTTCCTCTATCAGAATGTATTGTAGCAACATTATCCGCCTCTACACACAGTCTTGTAAATGATGATACCAAATATCTACATGGTTGGATCAGTCGTGAAATACTAGATTCTTAGAGAGCTTAATGCAACTATGATTATCCTAATAGATCACCATTGGATCCATCATCTGACCAGATAGTCCCACAAGTATCTTTCTCATCTAGATCACCTCACATGTTGTTTGACTTGTAGCCATGTATTTACACTTCTGCCGAGTTAAGCACCGTAGATATTTGCTTCCTATTGTACGAGGAAACTGTTGCAGACCCAACACTGCAAATTCCACCTGATGTACTCTTTCAGTCAGATGGACTCCCTGCCCAATCTGGATTTGTGAAGCCACACAACTTCACTCCCTTTGTCCGTTTGTACCATAATCCATACTGGGTAGTGCCTCTAAGGTGCCATAACACATGATTTATTGCTTTCCAAAACAATTTGGTTGGCCTAATGATAGCTTGGCTATGTTGGTTGACTACATAACACATACCTAGTCATGTATTCACTAGGTATATCAATGACCCCACTAGCTGTCGGTAAATGGTAACATACACCTCTTCACTTGAAGTGGCAATCTCCTTCCATCAGTTGGTCACTAGAGGTGTCTACATGGGCTTTAAACTTTCCATGTTGAATCTCGACAGTATCTCATTTGCATACTTGCCTTGAGACATAAACAATTCCCCATCGCCTTGCCATACTTCCAGCCCGAGGAAGTAGTGCATGAGACCCATATCCTTGATTCCAAATTCCCTTACAAGAGTTGATCAATTTCTCATCACCAATTAATATTAAATCGTCAATGTATAAAACAATGATAAGCAATTTACCTTCTACCAAGATACGATAGAGGTTCGCATCCGCTTCACTTTTGGTGAAGCCCAAACCAATGAGATAGTTGTTAATCCTCGTGTACCAAGCACGGGGTGCTTGTTTGAGACCATACAATGATTGCTTGAGTCTGCACACATGAGACTCCTAATCAAATGTCTCAAAATATTCTTACTGCTCGATGTACACCTCCTCCTCAATAACCCCATTGAGGAATGTTGGTTTTACATCCATCTAGTGGATCTTCCACCCCATTTGTGTAGCCAGTTCATGAATTGATCTAATGGATAAATATCTTGCTATGGGAGCAAAGGTTTCCTCATAGTCAATTCTCTCAACTTGAGCGAATCCCCTGGCCACAAATATGGCCTTATACTTCTCTATGCTTCAGTCTGCTACATGCTTAACCTTGAAGATCCATCTCAAACCCACAACTAATTTATTTGTCGGTCTTGGGACCACTTCCCAAACATTATTCTTCATGATGGATTCATATTCTTCCACCATTGCATCAACCCAAACAAGTTTCTCTATTGCTTCCTCAAAAGAGGATGGCTTAGTCTCTATAGGCTCTGTCATTAGACCCATGTAGCTAATGTACCTCTCAAGTGACCTCCTTTGGTTGTGCAAATTTAAAGGGTCTCCCACATTCTCCCTCACATCTTGGACCAATCTATCAGCTTCCCCGGTTCCTTTTCTCCCTTTTTTGGATATTTTTGCTTGAGTGGATGTCTCCACTCTGCCTCCTTTATGTTCCTCCATTTGTGGCCACTCCACAACTTCCTGAGGCTCCCGCTTTGGAGCTAAAAGATCCTCTTTTTGTGGGATCTAAAGCTCCCTCCCAAGAGATAACTACATCACTTTCTCCTCATCAAACTTTAGATCCCTTCTCACAACTCTCATTCTGAGGGAAGGTAGGTACCCATGGTAATTGTGTGGAGTTTCAGTGTAACTCACAAAACTCCCAACTCTGTTGTTGGCTCAAGCTTCTTCCTGGAACCTTTGAAGACATGGAAATAAATAGAGGCTCCAAAAATCTTGAAGTGAGACACATCCAACTTTCTCCCCAAGAAAGCCTCCTCTGGTGTAATCATACCAAGAATCCGACAAGAACTTTGGTTCTGCAAGTAGATGTTGTGTTACATGCCTCTTCCCACAAATGTAGTGGTCGACCTTGGTCATGTAGACAACTCCCACAATGCTACAGTTCTTTCTTAACCTACCTCATTTTGCTGCAAGTTATGGGGTGTTGTCAACTCGCTTCAAATGCCTTCTTTTGCACATAACTCCTTGAGGTCATTCAAAACGTACTCGCCTCCATTGTCGCTCCTAAGAGCCTTCACGTTCTTGCTGGTCTCTCTCAACTAGTGCTTTGAGCTCTACAAACTTTAAGAATGTCTCATCATTCTTCCGCATGAAGAAGGTCCAATACTTCCTTGAGAAATCATCAATAAAAATAACAAAATACTTATGTATGATTGTGGAGGCTATCGAGAAAGTTCCACAAACATTAGAGTGGACTCTTTCCAAGACTACTTATGTTGCGACTATCTCGATCATGGAATGTGGATTTCACAAACTTCCCCAAGGTACAACCCTTGCATACATCCTCATGCTCAAGTGCTCCTTTAAGGAAGCCAATGGTTATTTGCTGCATAATTTTTAGGGCATCATGATGTAGATTGCCCAATCTCTTGTGCCAAAGTTCACCAACATTGTGGCTCTGCACTTTCTCTGTCTTACTGCTTAATGCAATGCAATCTTCCACATCCAAATTGTATAGGTTCTTCACCCGAACCCTGATCTAGTTCACTTGTCTGGTGGCTACATTTCTCATGAATTCTTTCACTTTGTTGAAGATCACGTTGTAACCATGTTCTTCCAGAATTGCTACAGAGATGAGATTCTTCTTTAGGTCTAGAACAAACTTTACATCTTTGAGGTGAAGAGGAGATCCTGACTCCCTCTGAAAGGTTAGTGTACCAATCCTAGTAGCATTGTACCTTTATCGTCCCCAAGATCAATATGCATATGAAGATATTTCTCCTCTAGGTCACTGAAAAACTCTCTAAACCCTATAATGTTGAATGAGACCTTGAAATCCAAGTACCAGACGCTCCCCATCATAGTGCTGGCCATATATGCAATAAGGGTGAAGTCTAGCTCAAGCAATGAAGCCAATGCCTCACCTACTGCTCCTTCTGAGTTCTTCTTGCCAGACAATCTGTGTGGACACTTCGTAGCATAGTGCCTGAATTCATGAAAATTGAAGCATTTTATTTTGGACAAGTCTTTCTTCTTACCCCCTTGGCTGGATTTTGGTTTGGTTTGAGATTTCTTCCCTTTACCCTTCTTTCCCTTTCCAACCAATGCAAAATTTTCTTCATCCTCTGCTTTGGATGTAGTTCCATACCTGTTATTTCTCCTGAACTCTTCTTGTACCAAGTCAGACCACAACCTTTCCCACTTTGGTAAATTTTCCCTTCCATTTACCGAGTCCTGGTAACTATGCCAAGATTTCGGAAGGCCTAGAAGAGCTAGGCTTACCAGGTCCTCTTCTGCAACAATCACACCAACCCCTCTAATATCATCTCAAACTTGTGTAAATTTCGTGAGATATTATGGGATAATATAATTCTTATCCATTTTAATATTTTGAAGTTTGTCTCTGAGGGCCAGTTTTCTATTATCACTACTATTCTCGAACAACTCTGTTAATGCCTTCCACATTGTGAAAGGAGTTTCTTTTCCATGGAGATTTGAGACAATGTGGTCTCGTACTCCCTCCAAGTTTATTCTCCTCACCTTGGTTACATCTTTCTTCCATTGGGCTATATTATGTGCATTAGAAGCCTATGGTTTCGTAATACATGTCTTGACATATTCTAGCAATCCATTGTTATCCAACACCACCTCAATGTGATCCTTCCATGCACTGAAACTCAAGTTTCCTTCCAGGGCATACTCTAATCTCAACCCATTGAAGGTCATCTTACCAACTCTGAAGAAATCCCAATACATTGAAGTTGAAAATTCGAACATCTTGAGGAACAACTTCGAAATTCTTATTCTAATGTGAATCATGCTCTATACCACATCGAAATATGATGTAGAATTGTAATTGTTAACAAAAACAATTAATCTAAATCAAGAGACACAATTATACTCTACTGTTTTGTGGACATTAATTCACAATTTAGAATAAGAATCTCAGACATGCAATACGAAATAACACACATGCACAATATTTTCCGAGGGGAAAGCAACTACTAAAAACCCTTTAAGCCTACTTGCATTAATTAGATGAATAGAGATGTATTACAATTTCTTGCTCACTCTTAGCACAACCTACAAGTGAATAACCTATCTCTCTGCTCAATGAGAAGCTCTGACCCAAACTTAGTCAAATTTTGCCTCATCTTGAGCCCCTATTTCCTTGCGCAATTCTTGAGGAATTAAGCCCCTATTATTTAGGAAGTTTCCTTCAATTGATTGTGGAATTCCCAAGGTTGATCATTTGGTTGCATGTAATACATGTACACTCAAGACTAGTGTATAACTAATGTTGCACTACCTTGAAATCTCCACCATAGCTGGGGAACTTGAATTCTCTACATGCACTAGCTATTTTGGGTTGATTTAACAATTAACTCTTTTTTTTTTTTTTGGTTCACGGCCTGCAACTGGCCGCTACATCCACAGGAACGAATCACGGCAATTCCCCGAAGGGAACTGCTCGTCGGCTTTTTCTATGCTAAGCCTGGCCCCAAGGGCGTCGAGGAGATTTAACTAGTGTATAACTAATGTTGCACTACCTTGAAATCTCCACCATAGCTGGGGAACTTGAATTCTCTACATGCACTAGCTATTTTGGGTTGATTTAACAATTAACTCTTTTTTTTTTTTTTGGTTCACGGCCTGCAACTGGCCGCTACATCCACAGGAACGAATCACGGCAATTCCCCGAAGGGAACTGCTCGTCGGCTTTTTCTATGCTAAGCCTGGCCCCAAGGGCGTCGAGGAGATTTGACCCCGTGACCTCCCAATTGGCAAGGTACTTAGCAACGGGAACTCGACCATTTGAGCTGTCCCTTGGGGTTACTTTGCCATAGATATTATTAACTTGTAAATATGCTTTGTTACAATGCCATGGGCCAATAACATGGTCATCAATACAACATGCCCAAAAACTATCTCTAATTTCACAATTAAAATATTTTATTTGAATTTAAATTTTTTTATTGACAACTTTTTTATATTATATAATCTTGAAAAAAAATAAAAAAAATTACATTAATTTTTGATATATCTTACCCCTCTTCACAATTAAACATATATAAGATTAATATAGTAGTTATAAATTAAGAATCTATTTTATCATATAAAGTTTTAACATAAAATAATTTTGTAACCATATTTAATTTCATTAACACGCCCAAAAAAACTTAATACTTACATATACAAGATTTTAACACGCGGACATATTCACCCCCAATTTATCATAAATATTATTGGCCATACCATACCATTGGCCACGATGGATCTAGGTTGATCAATAATATATATCCATTTTAACTTATAAAAAACAAATCATTCTAAATACAAATCTCTCTTTAAAAAATGTAATCTTTAAATATTTATAATAAATATGAAATTTATATAAATATCATTTTTAAAATATATATATATTAAGTATATATATATATACATTAAAAATTAAAGATTATTCCATTATTTTATACTTTCGATTTTTAAATTATTTTTAAGAATATCATTTTTGCACATAAGCTTATGTCATTTTTGCACAATAAACAAAAGCCATGCGATAGCAATGTGTAAAAAAGCAAGAGTAGTGCCACCAAATGACTCTTGTTATTGCTATGGGTAATAATTCTTTTTTGTATATGGAAATTGAAGTTTTGTATACTTATTATGTAAATAGTAGCTATAAATTAAAATCAATTTTACCATAAAAACCATCTCTTATTTCACAACCAAAACAATACGTACAATGTAACATGATTTTTAACCATGGATACTCACCCCACTTACCATACCATGGCTCATCAATACCATATTTCGAAAAACCACCTTTGATTTCACAATCAAAATATTTTAAATATATATATATATATATATATTATATATATATATTTTTTATATTTTATATTTAAAAAATAAAATAAAATATAAATGGTAAGCTATAAATATGAATTCATTTACCACATATAAATAAAATAATAATTCTATTTTTTTTTATTTTTTTTGGTTCTTTTTTGTTTTTTTTTTTTTTTTTTTTTGTAACCATATTAAGTTCAATTAATAATATTTGATAACATCCACTTTACCTGGGAATATGACCATACATACCATTGGCCACAATACATGGTTCATCAACACCACATGCCTTAGATAAAAATAAAAATAAAAATAAAATAAAAAATAAAATTAATAATTAAACCAACCTAGATCCATTTTAATTTCAATTAAACCAACCCAAAGCCATCTTAACTTCGTATCTATCAAGGTCCTAGAGAGATCAAATCTTTCGAGGTGCAAACCTTTCTTCAAGTTTTGCAATCCAAAAGAGGTTGTACCTCAAAATATTTGATCCTTGTCAGCGCTTGATAGATTCGGAGTTAAGATGGATCTAGGCTGGTTTATTGAAGAACAAATCTGAAGCTTTTGAAACATTCAAGAACTTTCATGCATGGATTGTAAATGACACACAATCTCATATTGGATATATTCGCACTGATAATGGAAAAGAATATACATCAAATGAAGCTGAAAACTACCTTTGCCAAGATGCGATCAAACATCAAACAACGTGCCTTATAATCCCCAATAGAACAGAGTCGCCGAAACAATGAACAAGGCAATATTAAATATGGTATGTTCCATGATGTTTTCCAAGAATGTTAAGCTGATGTTTTGGGTTGATCCGGTTCCTTTGTGCTGTGTATATAAAGAATATGTGTCCATCTAATCATAGAAAATTTTAGGGGCTAATATTCGCAAGTGGGCTAATTTTCCATGTTTTTTTTCCAAAAAAGAGATTTGCCAATTTTACTTTTTTCTCTAAAAATGATTCGCCCAAACTTTACAATATAAAATCATTTTAACTTAAAATTTGCCAAAATTATATAGACTATATATCAAATCATTAGAAATTTGAATATTTTTACAAATATATCAACACATTTTATAGTTTGCATATTATAGATTAGTGAAATTCGCCGGTTTATAAACTTTAAGACAAATTTTGATCCTTAAAATTTTCCCTGCATCTAATGCTATATAAAAATAGACTCCCTATGAAATGTGGTATGTCCACATTCCTTCGTTGAGGCATATCAGGGTTTTTGGTTCCACCTATTATGCCTTGATACCTAAGGAACAAAGAAACAACATTAGTTCAAGGAGTCACAAATGTATTTTCTTGGGGTATTCAAATACCTCCAAAACATATAGTCTCTATGATGAAGTGAATAAGAAGTTTATAAGATCTAGAGATGTTACCTTTCCTGAATTTTCTAAGACTAACAATGTTGTTGAGTGACAAATTGATCGCTTGGATAGATTCAGACATGCAAAGTATTTTCAAGAATTTGATAATGAGATTCCACATCTTGAAGGGGGGATCCCTATACTGGATCAATTTATGGAATCTCCTTCTGAAGCACTCTCTCCCCTGCATGAAGCTCCAACTGCTAATCACACTTTGAGTGATGTGTTTGACAAAATGGGGAGACTAAATCTTGATTCAACCCCATCTCAATCAACTGATCAACCTGGGCCATCTTAGAAAGGTCCTTTAAAATGGTTGGCAAAGACACTTGAAATTGTTTGTCCCGATGAGGTTGGAAAGATAGGAACAAGAAGCTCAACAAGAAAAATTGGAGGTGATGTAGACAATCCTAATTCACTTGTTGATATGGATGTTTCTTATGATTGTGAATTGAATTTGTCTACAAATTTCGAACCAACTTCGTTCAAAGAAGCCGCTTCTCATGACGAATGGAAATAAACGATGCAGAAAGAATATGATGCTTTGATAAAGAATGGCACCTAGAAGCTCATTAATCCTCCATTGAGAACCAATCCATTAGGTTGCAATTGGGTATTCAAGAACAAGTATAAAGAAAATGACTCACTTGAAAAGCACAAAGCTATGTTTGTAGAAAAAGTTTTGCACAAAAGGAAGGGGTCGACTATGAGGAGACTTTTCCCTCACAACAAAATGGGCTACCATCCATACACTCTTTGCCTTTACAACTCAAAACGGTTGGAAAGTCCATAAAATGGATGTAAAAAACGTTTTCTTGAATGTATATATGAAAGATAATGTTTTTATGTCCCAACCAAGAGGATTTGTTATGAAGGGTCAAAGACATAAAGAATGCAAGTTTGTAAAATCCTTGTATGGCCTCAAGCAAACACCGTAAGCCTAGTACGAGAAATTAATTGAACATCTTTTGAAACTCAATTTCAAACATTGTGATCTTTATGATGCAACTTTGTTTGTCAAGATCGCTGGAAAAATAATTGTAGATCTTGCGGTGTATGTAGATGATCTTTTGATGACAAAGAACAAAGAGAACTACATTGCATCCATAAAGAAAGAACTGAGGAAATGTTATGAAATGGCAAATTTGGGCTATGTTCACTACTATCTTAGTATTGAAGTAACCCAACATCCGAAGTTTATATCATTTTCTCAGAAAAAGTACATTGGAGATCTATTGAACAAGTTTGGCATGACTAAGTGCATTCCTTTGACCACTCCAATGGAACATAAATTATAACTCACATACATTAAAGGAAAATAATTTGAGGATGCAACAAAGTATAAACAACTCATAGGAAGTCTCAACTACCTGACTACTATCAGACCAAACATTTCATTTGCTATTGGAATCTTCTCCAGGTTCATGCAAAAGCCTCGTGAGGGTTATTGGTTTGCTGCAAAAAGAGTTCTAAAGTACTTGAAGGGAACGCAAGACTTTGGACTCAAGTATACATAGGTGGGCGACTTAAGCTTGAGTGGATACTTTAATTCAGATTTCGATCGAGATAAAGAAATTGGGGTATCTACTTCAGGTTATGCTATAAGTCTTGGATCAGGAGCTGTCTCTTGGAGGTCACACAAATAATAATTTCGAGCAGATTCCACAACTGAGGCAAAATATGTGGTAGCAGCTGAAGCAACGAAGGAAATTGTGTGGCTCATGAAAATTCTGCAAGATTTGCAGGAGAAACAGGTGCATTCAACTACTCTTTTGATTGACAACGCTTTTGCAATAAAGTTGGCCAAGAACCCAAATTTCCACGATCAATCCAAGCACATCAATAGAAAATACCATCAAATTGCAGACATCTTCACCAAAGCTCTTGGAAGGGAAAAGTTTGAAAGATTCAGAATGATGCTTGGACTCACCAACATTCCTTCAGATTAATGGGGAGAATGTTGACACCTAATCTTTGGGATTAGGTAAATCAATGTAAATATTATAAATAACAAAATAAAGGGAATTGGAAGATGAAGAGATATTTGGAGATGAAATCCAATAGTCTCCCTCCCCATTTATATATCCTTGTTTTATCTTAATGAACAATATCAATTCATTTGTGGAGTTACTCCTGTCTAACAGTTATAATCTCTTTGCAATTCAAACAAATTGAATTCTTTCATGTGCTCATAAAATTAAACTCAAAAGTTGATTCATTGGCTAACCAAGGTACCACTATGGAACATGGGACTTTAGAAGTTAATCAAAAGGTGGCCACTATTTTACATATCCCATGATCATCAAAAGCATTATTGAAGTTTTAAGACTCAATAAATTTAATAGATATAATGGAATAAACGTATGGGTATCCACCTCCGGAATAGAGTGTGTAAATTACCTCTCTAATCTGGCTTCAATCCACAACTTGATATTAAGTGAGGAGTGTTGGTCAACATCAACTTTGAATCTTTGGCATACAATAATGGAGTACCACCACCTCTATTTAACTCCCACCTAGTGATTGCTCTTGGCTGCATGCAAGTGCAAGTGGCATTCATGTTTAATTTCTCAAGGCAAGAATGAGTTCACATAGGCGCGAGGAGCCTCGACTTCACATATGCATTTACTCCTTCACACATTGTACTTAATTTTGTTGTTGCTTCAAATTTATTAGACGCCATTCCAAAGAATGTTACATGATATCAATGCATCAAGGGGGTGGTGTAGAGGGAGATTTTGTTATAAATGAAGAAGTGTAGCCACTATTTTACATATCCCATGATCATCAAAAGCATTATTGAAGTTTTAAGACTCAATAAATTTAATAGATATAATGGAATAAACGTATGGGTATCCACCTCCGGAATAGAGTGTGTAAATTACCTCTCTAATCTGGCTTCAATCCACAACTTGATATTAAGTGAGGAGTGTTGGTCAACATCAACTTTGAATCTTTGGCATACAATAATGGAGTACCACCACCTCTATTTAACTCCCACCTAGTGATTGCTCTTGGCTGCATGCAAGTGCAAGTGGCATTCATGTTTAATTTCTCAAGGCAAGAATGAGTTCACATAGGCGCGAGGAGCCTCGACTTCACATATGCATTTACTCCTTCACACATTGTACTTAATTTTGTTGTTGCTTCAAATTTATTAGACGCCATTCCAAAGAATGTTACATGATATCAATGCATCAAGGGGGTGGTGTAGAGGGAGATTTTGTTATAAATGAAGAAGTGTAGCCCACGTTTGACCTTGTTTTGTGCTGAGCAAATTCATCAACGTGAAAAGGTTCTCGTTATCTCCTAATAATAACTGTGAGACAATGCAAAACTTGATAATGGAAGCACAAGGAGAATTGTCATGCGAAGGAGAAATGGAAACATTAAAGTATCTCTTGGAGCGCTTAATGGAATCTCTTGAAGGGATTTTGAAATCCTTGAACTATAGGGGTGTTGCAGAGGAGGAGCGGATGACATTCTACTTGTTGTTGGACACTAAGTTTTCATTAATGCAAGGTAGGGTGGAAAATCTACAGTCTGAGATGTACACTGAGCTAACAATAATGAACATCAAGATTGCAAAGATTGAAGAATGCATGGAAGCAACTGAGATTAGTGAGGACCAACAATTGAAAAAGGCCAAGAGAGCTTGATGGAAGGGAATAATAGACTAAGGGCGATAAAACAATTGCATGGAGACACTGGGAAAAATGTTATTCTTTGTCAGAAACATAATTTAATTTTGAAGTCTCTTAATGTATTGTTTATACTGTTGCTAGGAGTATTTTGTAGAGCCTGTCATAAGCCCTTGTTAAAAAATGTTGGAAAATCTTTTGATAAGCAAAGATACTCTATCTTTTGTGCTTTTGAATGTAGTGTAGTATTAGATAATGAAACATTTTGTAATGAGTTCTGGCCTAGACTCCATATTTTTATTATAATACCAAACCCTAATTGTTTTTTTTGGAATTTTTTTTAATAAATAATAAATAATGATAAAAAACCAATATTTAAATAAAAAATTAAAAAATAAATTCAAAATCCAAAATGCCCACCTAAAGAAACATATTTAATATTTTTGTTTGTAAGCTTGGCAGGAATACATCTTCATCATGTCCAATATATCAACCTGATCGGGGCTGAGAATTGAACCAGTGACTTCACATCAAGGAGTGCCTTAACATAGCACCCGATCACCATCTATCCAAGACCCCATAGACAAAAGAAACAAATTTATATTAAAATAATGAATAAAACAAATAAAAAAACCTAGACATATATTTAAAAATTAAAAAAAACGCGTAAAAGAATAAAGAAGGTGGCAATTTTCTACATGTTTATATGTCACTTGCCACATAGTGACATAGTTTGAAGGTTCATGTTGAACTCTCTTTAATGCATTATGAGCATATTCCTTCAATATTGGGGGCCATATTTAATAACAAGCATATCCTTTTCATTTAATGAGGAAAATTCTAGTGGAATACCCCTAAGATAAAGTTGTCATCTTTTGATGGAGTCAAATTGCAATCATGTCTGCTCATAAGATGCCTTATGGGTCTAAATATGATTATGGACATTTAAACTATCTTGGTTATGCCCTTCTATGTTTTGAGCTCTATGATAAGATTCCCTTTGTACATAGGTTTTCTAATTAATAAAATATACTTTCTATTCAAGATGAACTAAAAATATAATCCATAGGTGTTGATCCACATAGAATGTACAACTAATTTTCTATGTCCTACAGGCCCACTAGAAATATATTTTAACATAAGTTGTTCCAAAATCTCAAATCTAACTAAGTTCTTAACAAATTATGTCTTCCTTAGTTGACATGTTATTGATCAAAACCAAATAAGCTCAAAAGTCTAAAAGGCTACAAATCCTTGAGGAAACCAAATGTTCCTCAAGATACTCATCTAAGACAAGGAAACATTTAGCCAAGTGCAAAGATTCCTTAGATATTGTGTTAACAAAATTGTTTGGTTCTCTAAATATGAGTAAAGCTAGTCCTTTAAAAAAGACCATAGATATCCTTCAAATCTAAATCTAACTATGAAAGAACATTACTTTGAACGTGGACTTCATTGTTCATCTAATTCATAGTAATTATAGAGTCTCCAAGTACATGTATTCACACAATATTTCTCTCTACAGTACACTTCAGTAGACATAATAATGCTTTATATTTGTGTTGATTATTAGCCCCATGCCTAGATTCTCCTTTCCAATGAAATAATGCTTTATATTTGTGTTGATTATTAGCCCCATGCCTAGATTATCCTTTCCAATGAAATAGTGATCTTTAGTAGTAAATAACACAAAAATAATACTAAAAAGTGTTACGGGCCCCAGTAAGCTCCATCAAAAGTCCCTTTATACGTTATTTACATGTGTTTCAAATTTCAAAATTCAAACCAATGGACTTTGAAACATTGTATTGATTAGACTTGTAATATTCTACTTGGTTTTCCAACAATGCAATCATATCGTCATACTTTTTCATTCACTTGTCATCATTCGTTGCTTTGATAATAGTAGTTTGTGTTAATGAAAGTCATGTAGAAGCATTCAATGTTGGATAAGACTTGTTTATGTCCATCAAAACAAACTCATTGGTGATCGAAAATCCCTAATCAACAACGATCTTGCTTTACTTGTGAGTTTATCTCACAATCAATTTGTTTTCCTACAAAAGTAAACATTTCCAAGTTGGGTACTTCATCAATGGGTGCAAAGAATGCCATTTCCCTTGTAGTAACCATCCCTAGGATAGTCATGCTAGCAAAATATGGGTAATATAGACAATGCCCATAATTTTTTTAAATAAATATATTATTTTTATTTTTCTCCAAAGAAATATCTAGGGAGATCCACATGAAGGGATCACTTCCCGTTGGCCTATTAGCAGAGCCTAACCCCAATGGAATCGAGGAGAATTGACCTCACGACCTCCCATTAGCGAGATTCTTTGGCAATGATATCTTGACCAATTGATCTAACCCTCTGATATGAAAATGAGGCACTAAAGGCTTCTTGTCAGCTTACAAGAACCTCTCCCACTTCCAAAGCTTAAATATTCCCAAGATCTAGTGATTAACCAATTGCGGAATTAATAATGCTTGAAAAATAGGTGTATGCTTATGTTTGTTTTTGAACCATTTATGTGCTTTGAGTTCTGTTACTTATGCTAATATTTAAATACATGTGACAGTAAATAATGCAGCAACAAAACAAACACACATAACAACAATATTAATTTGGAGTTCACCCAAAACTCTTGGGCTACATCTCCTTGAGCTCTAGTCAACGCGACTAGGCTCTCTGGGATTATGGCATAAGTTCTTTTACAAGCTCCACGCTCAAATCCACTGGTTTACAAATAACACAATGGGCTTAGAACCATCTTATCCCTGGTTTTGAAGCTCTCAGGCTTTCTGGCTCTGGCTCTGGCTCTTGGCTCTGGCAATTCGGCTCTGGCTTCTTTGAGCTCTCCCTCTTTGCCTCTGCGTGCCTCTGTAATTTGCTTGACCTCCAAGCAACTCTTCGGTGACCTTCCAGCGACCCTTTTTAGCAACTTTCAGCTCTCTGGTTTTTTTCTCGACCTCCAAGCGGCTCCCAAAAACTCCCTCAGCTACTTTGTGCTAGTCGCTACCTCGTCAATTGATCTCTCTGGCTTCTTTGAGGCATCCTTCCGGCTTTGCTGCTTCCCCAACCGTTTCTTTGCATTTAATCATTCCTTTGCGGCTTCTTTTGCTCCTTGTCTCTTCGACTGGCCATTTGGCTTTGTGGCTCTCTCTGCGTTACAAATGCATCATTGTCTATAAAACGCCCACTTGCAGCATGGCACAATGATTAGGGGCAGTGACAAAGGAATCGGGGCCTTCCTGAAAACTCGAAAATGGAACAAAATTCCAATACACAGAGATTTACCTGAAATACACTATCGGGCACAAATTCTCGGACTTCAAATTCTATGAAGTCATGCTCATATCCCTCTTGGGTCCGCCCTTTTATGGCTGTCGCAAGCCCCTTTGTATTTCCCACCGTTGATATGTTTGATCTTCGATCCAATGGTTGACATCCATTTCGAGTGGCTTATGTGCACTGAGATTACCCGCCTGAAAAGGCGGTTTTCTCTCTCATGTGCCATGCCACGTGTCGGCTAGTGTATGGGATTGGGCGAAGCCCGTCCAATGCCACTTACCGCCTGAGGCCCGCCCAAAATCTCGCTTACCACAGAACTCAAATAACACAGAGCTGCATCTATAAACCTTTTGGGTCCACCATTCTATCATAAATCATTATCGCATGGCGTAGGGCTTAAAAACCCAATACACAGATAATACATAGAAAATCCAAAAAAACCCTGATTTCAAATTTTATGTAATCGTGCTTATAATTCCCATCGAGTCCGGCCCTTATCGGCTTAACACAAGTCGCGTGCCCAACGACCCTTTGTATCGGGGATCACCGATGAACTGATCACTGATCTCCAATATCGCGTATTGCATCGGCGGGGTCCATATCCCTGCTCTTCCGATCGCCGATTATCGTAATCGCTAAGTCTAGGGTCCCGATATAGCATACATGCCTACCTCCAATGCGATGAGTCAGAGATCGCTGATCGGGGGTCCTTCCGCCCTTGCCTTAAGGCCACCCCTTTGCACATTTGTGATGCAATTTCCTTAAGGAACCTTTTAGGCCATTTTTAGAAGAAATGCCTCCTTTTTCAAAGGACAAAGGCAATCTTCCTTTTGTGATAACTTCATCATCTTAAGTCCATTTTAGTCCATTCAAGTTGTAGTAGATTCAAAATGAGAATATCTATGTAACATGACTATTTCCAAGAGCATCCTTGGACTTTCATTTTCCTCTGTGAGGAACATTTTAGACTTAGAAGTCTATCCAAGATCCATTTTGGATCAAGCCTTCCCACTATAAGAACTTTTGGTCTCCAAAAGACTGACACACTGATCTGAACAGTAAATGAGAGTAACATCACCCTCTTCTTTCAGTCTCCATACACTTGCCTTGCATAGTGCCTCTGAACCAAAGCCTTTGACCACTCTCCTTCCTGGATGTGCTGTTCCTCCTGGGAAGAACCATCTTCCTCCTTGACTTCATGCGGAACTCTTGCTGAGATGGTGATAGAAGGTAGTTTGAACTTCTCTTCTTTGATCATTGATCCAAGGTGGCTCAAACAAATGTGAAGTTACATCTGTTTCAAAAAAATTTACATTTGTACATGTTTGATAAGCTGTCAACAACAATTGTTAACAACAACAGAATACAAACAACAAATGGATGGCATAAACTCCTGCTTCAACAAAAGAAATAGATTTTCACACCTTGTGAACACCTCCATGTCTTACATCTGCATACAAATGATGGACTAGATAACAAGCCCACAAAACATGCCTTTAAAACAAATGACCCTTCAAGTCAAGCATGTAGAAAAATACCTCTAGGACTCTTTTTCAAAGATGAACCACTTCATCATCATCTCCATCTTGGAGACCACGTTAACTTTTCTCAAATCAATATCACATGCATGTTTACAACAAAGCAATCAACCCTTCAAGTTAATTACACATACATGTTCAAATACAAGGAAATCATCAACATCCCTGTG
>APFE030660020.1:81610-147410 GCA_000404065.3 Pinus taeda
TTTCCATTTCTGCCATCTTCTCTTTCCACTTTCTTCAACTTCCGTGGAAGCATTGTTGGATTCAGAGTCCAACACCTTTCAGCAAGATGCCCTTACTTATGGCAGTAAGTGCAACACATGTGCATTCTCTTAACAACATGATTTGCCTTGTCCAATGGACCTTTGGCTTCTTGCTTCCTTTCCTTCAAAAGTTTCCTGCATGTGGCTATCCTCTTCCAACATTTAGAAACATTATGGTTATCCAAACCATAAAAGGAACATGCAATTCTTTTCCCATACTTATATGGAAATTTGTCATGCTAAACATATTCAAAAGGAATATGGTTAGAACCAGATTTATACCTTTCTCTTTCACCTTTATTGCCTTCATGAGGAGGTGAACTGAATGAAGAAGTAGCTCCCTTTGGAACATCATCAACCTCTTCAAGGCTATCAGAGTTTCCACAACTCTCTGGTTCAAGTGTATGCTTATATACACCTTCTTTCTGCAAGGTATGCTTCACACCGTTGCATTCCCCAAGAATACAATCTTCACAATCTTGAGGTAGAAGACTTGAAATGAAACTCCTTCTTGGAAATATTTCAATGGCCTTCATGGCAACTTTGGAACTCTCTCCATAAGCTTGTCCATAGCCAAGACCCAAATACTTAGGCCTTTCCTCAACTATTATTGGCTCAAAAATACCCTGTGCATGTTTACCCAAGCCTTTTCCTTCATAGCCCATCTTGGACATTAGCTTGGAACCTATGCCTTTGGTATGATTTTCAAAAGAACCAATATAAGCATTCTTAGAAGAATTTGAAGACAAACAGGAATTGTTTACCTCTTCTTCAAGTTGATACTTGACTAAGGCTTCTTTGGCAACAAAGAGTTGTGTCTCCAACTCATGCATCCTTTTGAGGTTCATATTTGCAATATGAAGTTGCCTCTCCATTTCTTGCAATTTGTCAGAAAGCAACTGCTTCTCTTCCTCCACGGAATTCAACTGCTGTCTAAGTATGCTGCTCTTCCTTCCATCCTCATACATTTCCCTCACCATATCCATCATGGCAGACAAGTCTTGCTTCATGTCTTCATCAAAGACTCTTGTGAAGAAAGAAGAATTTGAGGACTTACTTGTAGAAGTAGTCATTATGCCAATGAACAAAAGAACTTCAAACAAGATTAATAAAGAGCTTATTCAACAACCTTTTGCAACAAACCTCTTGTGCTTCAAGGATTGCCTTGAGGTCCTTTGGGATAAGAAGAATGCCTTCATCCCTTCTTCCTTCTTTTCCTCTCTTGGACTTAGCTAACAATAGTTTTCCCTTCATCTCCGCAAACTCAAACAATAGTCAGTCTGCAAACAAGCATACAATCAACCTCTGACTGTTTAAACACCTTTCAGACAAGCAATCTTTGCTCTGTTAATCAAGCATTCTAATTTAACCTTCTTTGAAGGTGGGGTTAATCAGACTCAGGCTCTGATACCACCTGATCTCCAATCCAACGACTGACATCCATTTCGGGTGGCTTATGTGCATGGAGATTACCTGCTTGAAAAGGCGGTTTTCTCTCTCCTGTGCCATGCCACGTGTCGGCTAGTGTATAGGATCAGGAGGAGCTCGTCCAATACCACTTACCGCCTAAGGCCCACTCGAAATCCTGCTTGCCACGGAACTTAAATAACACAGAGCCGCATATATAAACCTTTCGGGTCCGCCATTCTATTGCAAATCGCTATCGCATGGCGTAGGGTTTAAAAACCCAATACAAGGATAATACACAAAAAATCCGAAAAACCCAGATTTCAAATTTTATGCAATTGGGCTTATAATTCCCATTGGGTCCGGCCCTTATCGGCATATCGCAAGTCGCGTGCCCAATGGCCCTTTGTATCGGGGATCACCGATCACCCGATCGCTAATCGCCGATCGCGTATTGCATCGGCGGGGTCCATATCCCTGCTCCTCCGATCGCTCTGATCGTTGATCGGCCGATCGCCGATTATCGCAATTACATAATCGCATTATTGCAATCGCCAAGTCTGGGGTCCCAATATCGCATACATGCCTGCATCCGATGCGATGAGTCGGAGATCGCTGATCGAGGGTCCTTCCGCCCTTGCCTTAAGTCCACCCCTTTGCACATTTGCGATGCGATTTCCTTAAGGAGCCTTTTAGGCCATTTTTAGAAGAAATGCCTCCTTTTTCAAAGGACAAAGGCAATCTTCCTTTTGTGATAGTCCATTCAAGTTGCAGTAGATTGAGAATGAGAAGACGTATGCAACGAGATTATTTCCAAGAGCATCCTTGGAATTTCATTTTTCTCTGTGAGGAACACTTTAGACTTAGAAGTCCATCCAAGATCCATTTTGGATCACCCTCGGGGCTATATACCTTGCTCGTTATTTTTATAATTCAAGTTTTCCTTTCCTCATTTTTTCCTTTTGTATTTGTTTTATCGTTTTCTTCTTAGCTTCATCAGTTTCAAATTTCTTCTTTAAACCCTCCTGTTCTTTATTCTTTTTTTGTTCTTTAGCTTCAACTTTAACTTTCTTTTAAATTTCTTTTCTTTGAGTCTTTGAATCTTTACACATGCTTTGGATTTTGCTTCTATTTATTCTTTCTTCTTTTCCTTAACTTCTACATTCCTCTTTGCTTTAACATCTTATTTAGCTTTTGCCTCATCCTCCCTCTCCAATACAACTACTTTGGTCAATGTTTTAAGCCATGTGTATGCCTTTTTATTTGCCTTGGAATTTTCTTTGACCTTTTCCCAAGCTTTCAATCTTTTGTTTTCCCGCTCTTTTCTCTTTTCTTGTAAAGCTTGTTATTCTACAATATCCCTCTCTACCTCCTCCCTTCTCTTGTTTCCCTTTTCCTATGCCAATGTTCACAAATTGATTTTCACGTCATCATAAGTAAGAGCATATCTCTTTGGCTATTTTAATTCATTCCTTTCATGAGAACAAGCGATTACAATTTTCACCTTAGATATTTCATTTTTAACAATGCCAAAAGGAGCATGCATTTGGTACCTTTCTAGCAAGAAGCTCTAAGCTTCCATTTTCTCTCCTTCCATTCTTTCCTAAGAAGAATCAATTAGTCCATATACAACTATAAAAAAAAGGATAGTAGAGACATGGTTTCTTTTGATGCTTTGGAAGATAGGTATCAAAACCATGGAGAGTTGTTTGATAGCCATCTCTTGAATTACTATATTTTTAGAAACATAGGCTACCAACCCATGCAAGGTGCATACCAAGTACAATATATAAGAGGATATATAAAATTTTGGAAGATTGGTGAATGAATTAAGATTGGATTTCTTGATAGCTTTATTCAAGGACTAATACAAAATGGACTCGCTACTTAATACAATTCCATTTTCTACAATGTTATAGATTGACAAAACCCATGCTACTTTTAAATATGAAGATGAATTTTTTTAACAATAAAAAAAAACTATATTAAGAAAAATAAGTGCCCGGGGTACAACAAATTATACAATGTATTGCATATAAAAAATTATAAGAGATTCACTTAAGACTCGATTCTAAGCTAGAAATATACTATCCAGAATATGACTACATTGAAATACGATAAATCAAAGGTGTGAATATGTGTAGACTCTCTAAAACACCCCTAGATATCAACAAAATTTGACCAAAATTGACATATTAAACTAGAGATCAATGAAAATGCAGTCCATAAGCTATGGATCTATTTCACTATAGGATGCTTCCTAATTTAGGTCCAAAAGGAGGAAATAAAGAGGTGAAGTAAAGTGGGACGAGACTAATGAAGATACAAAGCACCCTTCCCTTGGTGGAAATTTCCCCCCTTGTTCGGTGAGGTGTAAGCCTCCCAATTGGGACCTCAAGCTACCCAATTTATCTTCTATTCACCACACCTGGAGATTTTATTGAACCAATATCTCCATTATAAAGGCCACTTGTGATACTAGTGGTGTCGTTCTAAATTGAAGGTGGCATATAATTTCCTATATGTCAACAATTTTGTCCATGTAGAATAGGGGATCCTTGCTTCAATTAGTTTCCATGATAGAGATCCAAACATTTGATAGGGTGGTAGACAAGAGACACAACAAAGAGTATAGCACGGGACCTAATCACACTAAAACCATACATAGAACATCTTGCGTGTGACAAGACACCATGAACATATATGTGATCCCATTCCATGCCTACTTTATAACATCAACATACTAAATAACGCTCCTTACTTCGTAGAATAAATTTGGCCCAATTGTGTTTATGATATCCCTCTTAACTTCCCTTGTTCAAGCATGTTTCCGCTAAAGCATCAATGGGATAGGCTTAATATCTAGCTACTACATTAGACTTTTGTTATGTGGCATGAGCAGAATCTAGGGAATGGGCAGGAATAATGCCCTCGAGTTGGTCCATGATGTTCTAGTTGGGTGCCCCATTGCATGGGAGATGTGAGAGTCCGCTACAAAGTTATTTTCCTAGAGGATATGATATAATATTGTTTTTGGAATGTAATCCAAGACATAATGGATACACCTAAAGATGGATTTTAATTTTGGGTCAAGTGGAGTGGTGCATATGTGGATATTTTTAATGGTGTTTTTTGAGTCTTTGATAATGATCAACTTGTTGATTTGATTTAAGAGGGACATGGATGTTCGTTGAAGTAAGGCATATGATTTTACTTGATTATTGGAGGCATGGTCAAAGATATAGGGGAAGGTGCATTCAATTATTCCTTTAGGGCTATAAATCACCCCTCCTCCCCCTCCCCCACACTCATCACCGGTGAAGATGACTTTTACCCATGTAACTTTCTAACCAAGTTAGTAAATAAATATGTAGAAACCTTTGAAACTAATAGTAGTAAATGATTTGGTGGTCCTATCTTTGAATGCATTTCCATAATCATGCTAGATGTTTAGGATTCCATAATGTCCAATTAGTGTGTGAGTCATTTTTAAAAAAAATTAAAATAGATAGGAATTTTATATTAAAAAGAAGAAAAACTAGATTCTAGTCTAGTACCTTACATTTTTAGACACCTAAAAAATTTCACTAATTAAACCCTTCTGGAAATGAATTTCCTTACACCCGATGTATTGTTTACATTATGACACTAGTATCTACCATATAGAAGACACCTAACAACAAAATATACTTGCAATAAATCAGATAATACTTTAAGAGTGCCTTGAACTAGATGGATCTATTGTTTAGATTATGGCACTAGTATCTACCATATAATATAAAGAAGACACCTAACAACAAAATATACTTGCAATATATCAGATAATACTTTAATACTTGCAATATATCAGATAATACTTTAAGAGTGACTTGAACTTGATGGTCACGCTTGCAAGTCTGTTTTGCTTAGATCTGCAGCATCTTGTTTGAAAATTATTAGATGGTCACGCTTGCAAGTCTGTTTTGCTTAGATCTGCAGCATCTTGTTTGAAAATTATTAGGCTCAGAAAACAACACCACGAATCCTTTTCCTTGGCTGGACTGCGCTTGTCTCTAGATCCTCTTGATTTTTCTTTAGCCCTGGTTTGAGAGTGACTTCCAATCTACCCACTTTGATGTTTAATACTGCTGCCTTTGCCTCCCTGAAAGCCTGTAATTTTCATATAGAGTAACTCAATTTTATTGTCCAATGGAACTAATTGTAAAGCCCTTTCCTTATCTTCCAGGTCACTTCACCTATTCGTGAGATCCAATACGGAAACAACTGTTTCCGACCACTTATCAGTTATTTGATTCATCTGGGCTAGATCTTGCTCAAAGATAAGATGGTCCAGGGATGTCATTGAGACAACCCTGTGAAATTACACCCCAACAATTATGTCAGCAAGAAGCAAGCTTGCCTCACTATTGGTTCAAGACACGTACATCTGGAACTGGATAAATAGATGGAGCTCCTCTTGTGAGACAAGGATGCCCATTATGGGTAACTAACACAAGGGCATTCTGATCCATGGCACCGGTGAAGCGGTCCACTCCAAAAAATACCACTAATTTACATTTTGTGCATAGGATTTTTGCATTTACTTCAGAATGTATGGGACTTGAATTCCTGCTTGAATAACTGAGCGTATTTAAATGGAATTTCCCTAGTTTCAATTTATAAGACCCAATTAACTTCCATTTGTTTTTCTTCGAAGTGTCACCTGAGTGCCTCAGGTAGATGTCATTATAACGTATGTACTCCATATACATATTGCCAGATGATTTCTTCCTTCGATTTGTTTTACCTTGAGAATGACGCAAGGTTAAGTATGATAAAATTAAATGATATTGCTTGCAGAATGTCCAACGAGATTTTCGATGTTGAGGATTTCCATTTCGATGGCCAAAGCTCCTGTTCTCTTTCTCTAAAGTTTGTCGACAATTCATTGAAGCAGGATATAAGATATATGGTTTTTGTCAATCTCCATCGCACCGTGTTCCATTCTAGATCCTTTATGGGTTAAGACATCTGCTTTTGTATTCAAATGTCGGAGAATATGATTTTTTTGACTTCCTCAAATAACCTTAGTTGCATATAGATTCTCAACAAAGTGCTATAAATAGCCTTACTTTGAGGTTACTTAATTTTTGGAGTTACTTAATTACTAACATTGAATCCCCAAATTGATGGATCGCTTTGTTTACGGTGATTTCCAGCCCTTTATATAGAGCTATATATTTTTCTTGGTTTTTTGTGATAGTGCCTAGGCCCCATGCATTTTGAATCTCTCTTTGTTCATCGGGGCGAAGGATTACCCTTCTTGCTCCTGCCAACCCAGGGTTTGCCTTTGAAACTACATCAAAAAATAACAATCGATGGTCCTTTGTTCTTCTCCATTTTTGGAATTTAAGAAGTTCCATCCTTATACAATAAGATTAATTGAAGAGCGGGCATAGCTTGAGTCTATTTACATGAGGAGAAGGCTACCCAACTTATATCCCATCCTTTTCAATAGGATTTAAATCTTCTATATCTGAGAGTTTAAAGCCCCTAGATCTTGTAGCTTCAAACATTAGACTCAAATATTTATTTTTTGCTTTAACCGAGGAGGGATGATCTCCCTTAAATACAACGTTGTTTTGTGCTAACGATATTTCCCAACAAAGGTAGTTCTAGAGAGACATCCAACAACACATCAGCAGAGACAAAGCTTTTCCTAGCCAAGGGAACATGTTTCCCCAAGTTTCAAACATTTCCATCCAACTTTCCATAATTGAGTCTACTTTTCTAATTTTCTCAAGGGATTTCTTTCAAACAGTGAGAGAAAGAGAACAATTCCAAAATAGATGAGTAATGTCCTCCTGCCGTTCCTTGCATAGGGCACATCTTGATAGACCCTAGATATTTTGTTTCTTTAATTCTCATAAGTTAATATTTTCCCATGAACTAAAGTCCAATAAAAAAATATCCACTTTAGGGATCTCGTCTTTGTACTAGACCCTCTTCCAAATATTTGACGAAATTGGATGAGGAAGATTTTGAACCAAAAGGTCATATCTAGCTTTAACTAAGTAATGATGATGAGCGACAATCCTGTGCCAATCCTCCACGAGCGTTGATCAATAGACGATATTTCAGTGGGGGCATATCCTTTGAGGGAATTAATTATTCTTTCCCATTGGTGCTAGAAAAGGGAACAAAGACTTGGACAATCCCAATTTTCCCACACACCAAGATCATCCCATTGAGAAATATCTTTGATTCTAATATACATTCCCTTTTCATCTAGCCAACCACTCCACTAATTTCTGGCAATTCTTCCGGTAGGTATGCTGAAGAGATGTTGTATTCCCATAAATTTATTTTGGCTCCATTTCCAATTCTCCATCTTAGGTGATCTATTATAATAGAGGTAGTTGACTTACATATCTTCCATATTTTTGAATCAATGCTTGACCAAACGAATTTTTCAACCCTATGGAGTTTGGATTTATGAAAGTATTTCCTCAAGAAGGTTGGCTTGCACCACTCCCTTGGTTCAGAAAGGAGGCTCCAAAAATATTTTGCTCCTAATGTGAGATTCATGAATTGAGGATATTTTATCTCCAATCCTCCAAATTTTTTTGGAGAGACAAAAATATTCTAGCTTACTAGATAGATTTATTTTTATTTCTTTTTCCTCCTTGCCAAAGGAATTTTCGAATCATCCCACCTATTTGATTAATCACAACCTTTGGAGATAGAAGACTTGAGTACATATAAACCGATAGTGATGATAAAATTGATTTAAGAAGGAAAACCTTTGCAGCCACATTTAGCTAGTGCGCTCCCCAACCTTGAATCTTTTTTTAAATCTTTTTCAAAATTTCATCCCATTCCTCCAAACCTGAAGCACTTAAGGAGATTGGAATTCCTAATTATTTGAAATTCTTTCACCCAATTTCTGCCAAAAACTCAAGAGAAGAAGATATCTTTTGAAGGAGATCATCTGAAAAGTTCAAACCATAAAATTGACTCTTCTTTTTATTCACCATTGCTCCTGATATATTGAAATATACATCAAGGATAGATTTAAAGCGAATTGAAATTATTTCGGACGCCCCTCCTAGTAGAAGATTATTGCTCGCAAATTGGGAGTGATTTACTTCTTTTACATTTCAGGCCATGCTTAATTCCATCAATCACCCCTATATTCTAGCTTGCTCAAGATTTTGACTCAAGCTTTCAACAACTATAATATATAGAAGAGGAGAGGGGACATACCTATCAAATCTTCCTAGAGGCCATAAAGAAAGGAGAAGTATGACCATTAACAAGAGGTGCAATACAGGGAAACCCAATACAAGCCCTTACACTGGATGAATTCCTTACCGAAACCTAATTTTTCCAAAATGAGAAATAGGTAGGAGTGTCCTACCCAATCAAATGAGTTGGCCATGTCAACCTTTATAACAAGTCTAGATTCTCCCCTCTATTTAATAGAGTGATTGGGTTCCTAAACTAGAACTATATTTTTCAATATGTGATGTTGCTACATAAAGCCTCCTTGATTTTCAGAGATGATAACCAGAAGAACTTTCCTCAATTTGTTTGCCAAAATTTTAGTGAGGAATTTGTAAGATGCATCACTTAAAGATATAGGTTTGAAACAACATAAGTTTACTAGATTTGACTCCTTTGGGGTTGAGGCAAGAAAAGAGGAATTGGTACCCCTCAGATCTTGTATTTTTTATTTGTCCAGTTTAACATCCTTATCAAATCTTTTTCGATCAATAACCAAAAGTCTCCATAAAAACTTATGGGAAATTCATCTGGTCTAGGAGGTTATCAGGGTCCAAATCCCAAATGACATTAATCACTTCAAATTCATTTATCTCCTTGATAAATGGTTGATTATCAGTATTAGATACTTTTAACATAATACATGAGAGGAATTCCCGATCTTTATCAATCTTAAGATCTTTATCTTTAGAATACAGAGCTTGGAAATGATTAAATGATTCTTGTTTAATATTGAGGAAGTTTGTTATCTTTGGTTTTCATTTTAGATCAATTTTTCTAACTCTATTCCATATTCCCCTTGTTTTAGTTTTCTTATGAAAAAAACCATGTTTTGGTCTCCTGTCTTTAGCCATACACTTCTAGATTTTAGTCTCCAGTATTCCTCCTCCTACCTACTTACTTTATATATTTTCTTGCTTAGCTCCTTTTCCTTTTCTTGTGCCAGTCCTCTACCATGTTACTATCCATCAACAAGTGATGTTGTTCCAACTCCTTGAAATATACTTTTCATGTGCCCATACTCTTAATTCTTTTTTTACTCCTTTAAGCTTTGTTCCCAAACAAAAGTTGGAGATCCATAAATATTGGTCATCCAAGCCTCTTTAATTAACTTGGGAACCCCCTCTTCTTTTATCCAAGATGGATTAAAATGAAAAGGGATAGGACCCAAGTCTTCTAAAGGATCAATATCCAAGGAGATAAGTCGATGATCTGACTCTTCTTGAGTTAGAATTGAAGACGTGCAATCTAGTACTCAAATCATCCAATTACTATGAAGTAAAAATCGATCTAGCTAAGATGCTATCTGCCCCCCTCTACATTTCTATTTCTCTAGGTGCATTTATGCTTCTTTGGAATAATGTCAAGTAATTCTCATTCATTTATCAGGTGTTCCAGTCTCTCTTTGCATGGATCTCTGACAATATTTCTCCTCTTTTCTCTGAGGAATACAAAATTGTATTGAAAATATACTAATTTGTACTACCATGTCTCCTTTGGCGAGATTAAGGAATCCCAAAAAGTGCTTTTCCCCATACACTTCTAGTGCACAAACATTTATTACTGAAAATCTCTCTTTCGTGTGTTTATTTTCTAAAATAACTGTTATTTAGTTCCTATATAAAATATTATGTCTCATTATGAAGGTTGAATATAACCAAAATGTTCCAACGCCCCAAGAGGCACCATAAGAACTTTGTGCTATACCTGCACTATCTCTACAAAAAGATGTGGCTAAGTTCAAAAGCTCTATTGCTTCAAGTTTTGTTTCTTGAAGGAGCATAATTAGAGGCTTATCCTCTACTAAATATTTTATACATTAGGATTACGTTGGGCCTCCCATACCCCTAATGTTCCAAGAAAGTATTTTCTTAATGAATTAGAGGAATTTGGCACTTACCTCCTCCATTTGCAAGACCGTCACGGTCCTTTATTGCCATTGATTTGAGAATTTCAATAATTTGGAGTTGGTTTCCCAATTTCTTGTTTTTCTTTACTTATTTTTCTCTGGAAACTTTCTTTGAGTGTCTTCCTCTTTTTTTTTAATTGCTCTCCATTTCTTGGCTGCTTGCTTCATCAACCGAATTGATTTTTTCAGCCATAGTCCTTGTTAGGACCTTTCCCGATACACTTATCTATTCCTTTAGTTTCCTTGGAGTATAATTTGTTGGGTTGACAAATTTTGGGAGAGGGATTTCTTCTATTTCTTGTTCAATTGGTGATTTACCTTCTTCATGTGTTTATGTAGGTTTCTATTTGGTTCATTCTGTCTATTCTTCCACATCTCTTATTGACTCAAGGATTTTTCCTTCCTCTTGTTTTGCATTTGTCGTTTCTTCCTCCAAGGTTTCTTTATCTCTATTATTTAATGGTTCTACTTTTTCCGAGTCCTCTTGTAGATGCAACACCTCAAAGGGGTTTGTAGAGGTTGAAGATGCATTTGTATTTTGAATTGAATTATTTTTATTTTTCACTGCTTTGCCTTTGTTTCCTCCCTTTCTTTGTGTTTTCCAATCCTCCTCATTCTTTGTTGTTCCTTTATCCTTACTTGACTGGGCATTCTTGAAATCTCTAGTAAAATGTCCATAATCATGGAATATCTGACACTTAAAAGGGAGCTACTCATAGTCCAACACTTGGTGGTGGCTCTATTTTCCCAGAGTAAGGCTCGTATCAGATGTTATACCTTTTTCTAAGTCTACTTCCACACATATATTGGCACAAGTGAATTGATGACCCTTTGACTAAGATTTGTATAATAATTTTTCCCCAACCCGTTTCCAATCACCCTTAGGTCGTTGTCATTGCAACATGATAATGGGAGCCTAGGGATATTAACCCAAAAGAGTAATACAGTGGGAATATACTCATCTAGGTCAAAATACAAAGTACATTCCTTTAGCCCCAAATAAATAAGGGCCATTCTTGAATATTATGTATTTTTCTTCTTTATGCTCGAACAAGAAAGAAAAAAAAACCATTTCCCTTGGAGGAGAAAGACCTCAAGATACTCATAGAGATGGGTGACAATGAAAGGTACCATGTTTCAGGTGAAGGTACGATTGCTTTTCACAGGGAGCATGGAGCTCACATCACCTTGACAGATGTGAAGTATGTGCCAGGACTGAAGAAGAACTTGGTATCTATCGCAATGGTGGAGGACAAAGGCTACGATGTTGTCTTCAGTAAGGGAAATGTTTTCCTTAGACACATCACCACGGGTCAGGTGAAACAGATTGGTTCATAGGTACATAGCCTGTATGCTCTTGAGGTTCAAGATGCATGCAAACCCTTGAGGAGCAAGGAAATTGTTAGAGACGTGGTGGTTGAGAGGGAGAGTACATTACCTCTCAACATGCAGCGTCAGAAGAAGTCTCAGACAATTATGAAGGAGCCACAATTGGTGAAGCAGCTTTAGGAGGTTATGGATCAGCCACAACTAGAGAAGCCAAGAGGAGGCCGAGTGGAGACATCCACTCATGCAGAGACCTCCAATAGGGGGGAATTTCGATCCAAGTCAGCAAAGGGATCACATGCATCCATACCTCTAGGTGTGAGGTGGGGCGATGTGAAGTGATAGTCCCAAGAAGGCTGAAATAGGGGTAGGATCCTTGAGGTACCCAACCTCTTTTATTAGACCTTGCTACAAGAGCCTCGAAGAGGAGTAGCAGGACTGGCTGAGTGGGTAGAGATAGATGTGGATGGAGCAGTAGAGGGAGCTTCAACATCAAAGAGTGTTTCTAGCCCAACAGGGAGGTTAATTGGGAGATCAGTTACTTACTTCTTAGTAACTAAGTTGTAATGCAGCAGTGGGCAGCACGATGCAACATGATGAGAGGAGGTGCAGTGTGGATTCAGTGCTGGGAGATAGGATCAAAAGCAGCATGGATGCAGCAGGAGGAATAAGTGTGATTGATGCAGTTAGAGATCAAAGTGACAGAGGCTAGAGCAGTCATATACTGAAGAGCACAGAGGTGCAGAGTTTTTAGTCTACAGAGGAAATAACAGTTAGAGACTTTGATGATAGAGGCACCATTCTGATCCAGGTTGGATATTTTTTTGTGTTCCTAGAGTTGTTGGAGCAACAACACTTAAGAGAATTGTTGCATGTGGAACATTCCAAAGGATTAGGATCAGGTTCGAGTTGAATGACTTTCTTGTTGAGAGGGAGTATTGAAAACAACAAGAAATGCTGAAAATAGAAATGCTAGAAATATCATTGCTATAAATAGCATTTCAGGATATACTCCAACTCGGTTGGAAATAGAAAAAACAGAAATGCTAAAAATAACATTGCTATAAATAGCATTTCGTGATAGATTCCAATTTTAATTAGTCCTTGAATTAAAATTGAGAATTAAAATTCGAATTTAGTCTCACTAGTTGTTTGAAAAATAATTAATTAATTCATCTTGAGTTAATTAGTTGGAGAAAATCAAACATGAAGTCTATGTGAAGACATGCATCAGTTATTCCTTTGATTGAGGAAGTTATCCCTTAATTAAGGAGATCAGGATGAGTTGCATTTGAGTTTTAATTAGTTATCTCAGTTAACTGAGTTAAGTCCAGTTAAATTAGTTCCAAATAGTTGCAGGAACTAATTGTGAGTTTAGTCAATTAGTGCATGCATGCATGCAACTAGTGTTCTCCAGATAACTGAATACTCTCCCATAAATAACTCATGCATGTCAGTTCGGAGAAAGACCCAGTTGAGATTAAAGGAAGGGACAGTGTACTATCAGTTGGAGGAATTTTCCTATATAGGAAACTCATCCATTCAGAAGGAATTATCTCCTTTAGGATTGCGTAGTTATTTCAGAGGTAAGAGCAGTGTGTGAGGTGAGAATCACATAGGATACAGCTAGAGGACCCAGGAGAAACTACGCACGGAAATAGGAGGCTTGGAGGGCTGAAGGAAGTCATATGAGTTGTCTATTCTATCTATGAGTAGCAATGAGGGATTGTACTAAGAGTTGGATAGCTTGAGATCTAAAGCTTTGTGTAATCTTGAGATATTTCCACATGTATGATAATACATATAGTAGGGTTTTTAGCTGAGGCTTTCCCCTGAGTATTCTTTTGTGTTTCATGTGTATGATTTCTTCTTCTCCGTTATATGTGTTTTGATTGATCTTGCTCAAATTGATTAAGCTTCTGCAAAGTTTGATAGTAGAAGTAGATCAAGTATTTTGCTTTAGCATATTGCATTATCAGGTGATATACAGTGAGGATTTCTACATGGTATCGAAGCAAGGTTTTGTAGAAAAAGTTTTACACCTAAGAGTGGAGTTGAAGAAGGAAAAAATCCAACGTTATTTAGAAAAAATTCTATGATGTGGCATTAAAGACTAGGACATATCGAAGAGAAGCAACTTCAAGTACTACATGTTAATGGTATGGTCAAAGGTATGTAAATTTTTTCTCTAGATTTAGATTTTTGTGAACATCGTTTATATGGGAAGCATAATCAAGTAAGATTCTCCTCTATTGTTACAAGGGCAAAGGGAATTTTAAAGTTGGTGGATAGTGATATGTTTGGTCTTATGTTGGTTCCATCATTGGGTAAATCCATGTAATATGTATCATTTATAAATGACTTCTTGAGGAATTGTAGTATACCTAGGGGGGATAGTATGGGGTACAGAGGGAGGTACCCAAGGGAATAATGTAATAATGGGATGGGCCATCGTTAATTGGTAAGCCCATGGTATTAGATATATGGTATTAAGAGAACCATGGCATTGTATGTATGAGGCCTATATAGAGGTTAGAGACTCCCGTTGAGATATGTCAAGGAATATTGTATGAACAAACATATGGCTTGTGGAGTGTTCTCCTTCCTTAAGGAGTGATTGTATGGTGTTACCCTACCTCAAGGGTTTGATCAATAAAGAATCATTTCTATATTTTTTGTTTGTAATTCTCTTGAGATTATTTACAGTTATTGGATATATTTGTATTCTCATATATTTCTGGGTCAAATATATAACAAGTGCTATCAGAACTTACAATCTTTATTATGACCTATTTTCAGAACTGGAATGACCATTTTGCATCTTCCCATGTGATAAAAATCTCGATCTAGGCACTCTATAGTTCAGATTTGCACTGCAATTGTCTCGCTGTCACCAATTTTTTTTGAAAAAAGAGTTGATTTTAAATTAGCAATATCTCCCTCATCCGAACTCCGAATTGACAGATTGTTTTTAGATCCTGGTATTTTTCAGAGGCCTCAAGAACTAATTAGTTTATGAAAAATCCCCCCCCCCCCCCCCCCCACAAAAAAAGCAACCAAAATTAACTGGAGATCGTCGTCCATGAATTTTCATCAAAAAAATTATGCAACAACGCTGATGTAATAAATCAAAAGATATCTCCTATCTATACTCCATTCGGCCGAATTTTTTTTATTATTTTTTATTATTATTTATTTATTTATTTTTATTTAATTATTTATTTAATTATAATTATTTATTTATTTTTTTTATTTTTTTTTTTTTTATTTTTTTTTTTTTTTATTTTTTTTTTTTTTTGTTTTTTTAATTTGGGTAATTTTTAAATAACCAGATAGCAATTTTTTTCTTCAAAATTTCCACAAGAAGTTACAAATCTGATCTACAAACTTGCCACCCCAAAAAAATTCCTTAAAAAATAATAATAAAAAAATTCTCCGCTTTGCCTAAGAAAGTGCTCTGATACCACTTGTAATAGATCTGACTTGAAAATATAGGAGAATAGAAATATGCCCAAAATTAACAAGATATATCCAATAATATAATATGAAATGCTTCTTTATTGATCAAACCCTTGAGGTAGGGTAACACCATATAATCACTCCTTAAGGAAGGAGAACAATCCACAAGCCATATGTTTGTCCGTACAATATTCCTTGACATCTCTCAATGGGGAGTCTCTAGCCTCTATATAGGATTCATACATACAATACCATGGGTCATTACCATGGTTCTCTCAATACCATATAGCTAATACCATGGGCTTACCAATTAACTATGGCCCATCCCATTATTCCCTTGGGTACCTCCCTCTATACCCCATAATATCCCCCCTAGGTATACTACAAGAATACATGGATTTATTTCGTCATAAAGAAATATGAAGTCATGGTCAAATTCAAAGAGTTTAAGGTTCTTGTGGAAAATTATATAAAGAAGAAAATTAAGGTGTTGAGGGCATATAATGGTGGAGAATTCTACAATAATGCATTCAAAAAATTATATAAGAAATGCAGTGTAGTGAGACAGGAGACTACTCAATACCCACCTCATAATAACGGAGTTACAAAAAATATGAATGGATGTTGATGGAGAAAGCAAGAACTCCAAAAGGGAAAATTTTAGGGGCTAATATTCGTAGGTGGGTTAATTTTCCATGCTTTTTCCAAAAAAAGGATTTGCCAATTTCCTTTTTTTTCTAAAAATGATTCGCCAAAATTGTATAGTATAAAATTATTTTACCTTTAAAATCGCCAAAATTTAAAGAGACTATACAAAAAATCATTATAAATTTGAATATTTTTACAAATATATCACCAAATATTTTATAGTTTGCACATTAGGGACTAGTAAGATTTGCCAAGGTTTCTAAACTTTGAGATAAATTTCCATCCTTAAAATTTTCCCAAGGTTTATTGCATGTTACTTGGTAAATAGATCACCCTCATTAGTGTTGAATGAAAAAAATGCACATCAAATATGGATTGGTAAATAGCCTCTCATAAACATCTTAGGGTATTTGACTGTGATGCTTATGTACATGTTCTAAAGGAGAATAGAAATAAGCTAGATAATAAATTTGAAAAGTGTATTGTTATTAGATATAAGGATGGTATGAACCAATATACCCTTTGGAACCCAAAAACTAAGAAGGTTGTATATAGTCGAGATCTGGTATTTAGATAAATTCAAGATGTTGTCAAAGATGAATTCCTACCAAGGTAGAAAGAATTGAAGAAGACAAAGTTTGAATTATAGTATGATTAATTAGACTCTATAAAATAATAGGAATCAAAAGAAGAAGAACCACATACTTCGGTATTGAGGAGATCTATTCAAGGAAGAAGGTAGCTAGAAAGGTATACTCCACCTAATTTCCTTCAAAAGTTGCTTTATGTATTACTAACGACGATCCTAGAACTGTTATGGAGGTGATGGATTTAGAGGATGGAAAACTATACAGAAAGGCCACGGTTTAAGAAATGGAATCCTTGGAGAAAAATTAGGCTTGGGATTTAGTGAAATTTTCAACTAGAATAAAATGCATTGGTAAAAAATAGGTGTTTAAGAAAAAGTTAAACATTGAAGGCAAGGTGAAGAAATACAAAGCCTAGTTAGTAACAAAAGGTTATTCCCATGTAGAGGGAATTAACTTTGGTAAGATTTTTAATCCTATTTCCAAGTTAATTTCTATTAAATTTATTTTATCTATTGATGTTGCTTTTTATTATTAAGTAGAACTAATGGACATGAAGACAAACTTCTATTAGATTTATTTTAACTGTTGATGTTGCTTTTTATTTCGAAATAGAATAAATGGATGGGAAGATACCACATGAATTGGGGTTCTCATCAACAAAAAAATTATTTCACTCACATCAAGTTAGAGGTAGGCAAGGTTATCCCTTTCCCCAGTAAGGAAGCCACACTTCTCAAAAGTAAGGTCCTGGGTCATTTTTAAGCCTTAACCTAAATTTAGGGAAGAGTTTCTAATGTGTAATTACATATATAATGAGATATATTTCTGTATATGATATTATGGTGAAGTGATTGAGTCTAATTTCCTATTTGATTCCCTTATTGGTGAAATATTGTATACAGTAGAAGAGCATTGTTCATAGAACATTTATTCCATAGAGAACAATTATTCTAATTTTATGAACCGCTAGGTGATAAGGGAGGACGCGTTGCTCATTATTTTCATGGAACTAACTTTAAAAAGACAACTTTACCATTAAATTCCTAGTTTTGTACGTACTTCTATTTATAAACCTTTTTATTTTATTTTTCATAAATACAAATCTCTAAACACCTTGTGGTGCTTACACCTATTGCCTATCAAAGTGATGTTCTTTTACCTCATATGAGAACTTTTCTAGAGAAGGATTTTCCCATTTATATGCTTTCAACAATTCTTCCAAACCAACTTAGCTTCCCGACATTGTTATCTATCAAAGGAAATATTTCCAAACTCTAACAACCCCAATTGCTTGCACTCATGTATGCAATGTAAATATTTTGTAAAATGGGTTGAGAAATGAACACAGATTCTTGAGGTTGGGGTGGTTTCTTACCTAGGATGGTGTAACTTTTCGTAAGCCATGAAAATATAAAATTTTGGGACGGCCATTGAAGTCTAGTTGTTGTATATCTTAATGGATTGGTTCTTGAATTTAATGGAACTACAAGGAAGCATGTAGGCATGCTCCTTTGGAGAAATGCAAAAAATAAGAGGACCTCAAAATAAGTGTAGAGATGAGACATTGTTGAAGGAGGAAGGTCGCAACATGTGAAAGGAAAAAGATCATTGATTGGGTGTAATATACAGTAACGAAGGAGGTTGTGGTGGGAAACGTGGCACACTTGTCATTGGTTAACAATATTTTGTTGGCAGAGACATTGTTAGTAGGTTATGCGAAGAAAAGGAGAAAAAAAAGGAAAGAGAAGATAAAATAGGGATTAGCACAACCCCAATGATTATTGAACTTCGAGGAGAGTAGCACAACCAAACCCAGGGGAGAGAGAAAGATGGAAGGCTCAAGCAGCAAGAAAAAGGGAGAATACAGAGAGAATATGGAAGAGAAACATGCCACCTTATGTTGACAAGAGAAATCAAGGAGGAAATCAATTCCAGGTAGAGAAGAAATTGCCTCTCGAGTCCTCATTGACCAAAGGGTGGATAATCCATAAGGGTTGGGGTGGAGGTATTATTCCTAGGAAAATTCCATTTTGGATGGCTTCGTTGTTGTATGTTTCATTTTGTTGTGTTTTTGGTGTCCTCGAGTTGGGTGGAACCACTGTGTTGAGTTCTAAAGGGTGGAGATGGTGAGTCTTTGGATTCCTTGTGTATTTTGTTGCTTATAACTTAGTTGGAGGGTGGAGGTTGAAGGATCTCTAGAGTCCCTAGAGAAGTTGTGTTTTGTGTTCAACCCTTGAGAAACATACCCCTTAGTCTTTGGAATTTGGCTTGAGGGTGATAGCTACAAGTGACAATTGACTACAATTATCTATGGTTGGGTGGCGAGTTATTGTTCTAGACTTGGTTGCCAAAAAGTTCCCAAGCTAAGTGTTCTTATGTATTTGCAATGATAATGAATATATGTTTTTATTTCTAGACTAAAATGGTGTATATAAAAGTATTGAACATTGTTTATGTTCTTATTGTTTACATGAATGACTAACATATTTTTATCGTAGGTTTAAGGGCATTGGAATAGTGTGTATTGACATGGGTCATGATTGCAATAGTGATTGGTATGGAAGTCCTTTCGCTAAAGGATTGTGATTATGATGACTTTAAGCCCTTTCAATATTTCTTATGTGACTGTGTGGAAGCATTGAGGACTTCTTCCCCACTAGTTTTCATTGTTAATGTGGAGGCATTCTCTAAGCCCTTACTACTAGATACCCTGATTCTGGGTCCATAAATTTATAATATTATGAGCTTGGAAAACCTGATTTCATGCTTTATGCTTCCTGTAAAGTTATATCTTTGTTGTGTATTCATTGATGTTAAATTTTTCAAGGCTAGGAGTCACATTTTGTATGTTGCCTTAGTAATGAGATGACACAGTAACTCCTTCCTTGGATGGTTGATTGTACCCATCGTGCTCATCCTGATTGGTACTCCATTAGTAGGTATTTATAATATGGTTACTTCTATTAACAAGTTGCCAAGAACCTTTCATGGGTTGTGGTTTCGATGTCCATTAGGTAGAAGGAATTTTATATATGTGTATATGTATCCACCTACGTGGTTGCAAGGTGCATGGGTAAAATTGTGGTAAGAAGTATGAGTATTGGAGGCTCTTCAAGGGTCACCAAATTTGTAGAAAAGGGTGGGTGACACCTAATTGTGCAACCCATGCCTATAATTCATATCCATAAGAATGAAATACTTATAGGATCTTAATATTATCACTTGTGTATTTAAATCCATGGTTTATGCATGTGATTCACCTTAGAAGGAGGGATTCCTAATGATTTGGAGAGTTTCGATCTCCTTGTGCCCCTTTTTGGCACTGTATGTTGTCTATAAGATCTTAGGAACCTGTGGTGCTTGTTTGTTTTCTAGAAAGGCTTATGGATCTCTAGGTTGAGACCTATCTATCGCATGCAAGGCATAGAAGATTCAAGGGACTTTTGGACACTAATTATTTGAGTTGGTAAATTCCTGGCCTATATGGATAAGCCTTTGTCTGGCCTTTCTCATCACAACCATTGTAGACCCAGAGAGGATAACCTCATTGAAAGCTTGGGAGGGATAGCAAGTGTGCATGCTTCATAGAATTCTAAGGAGAAGAATTAGACTTTGGTGCATGTCCATATATTCATAGAACCATTGCAACCGATCCAGGTCTAAGTTCTTTTGTAAAGAGTGCATAATGCAGAGTGGGAGTTTGTCTCTTACATCCCAAGTCCTAGCCATAATTATCTCAATTAATATATGGACGGAGACTTATTGTGAATGGTCTCTTTATAGACATAGGATTAAGGCTTAGCCTTGTAATCTTATTGGTAGATTTTATCTGGTCGACCTGAAAGAGTCTTGATGTGGAAGCGGTTAAGTGGATGATACAATTATGCCTATCAAATCCACTCTAGTGGAAGTTGGAACGCCCTGGAGGTCCATGAAGGATTACATAAGGAAGGGCATGACAGGTGCCTTTGAACTGAAAAGTTGGTTTTCAAAAACCCTCTTTTATCCATCCCTCATGATCATATGCATGACCAAATCCTTATGGGTAAGGGTAGTGCTAGGTTCAATTTTGTGACTTTGTTGAGCAAGCTAAGGTCAGGGCTGACCGCCTGACTTGATGGGTGAGTGGTAGTTGGGGTCGGGCCCAATAGGGCAGAGAAACAGTTGTAATCAGGAGATGGAGGTGACCTCTTAATTGGATTTAGGGTGGACCCAACTCATTTGATTTATATTCATATGAAGTCAGGATTAGGCCAAATGCACCTAAAGTGGTACTTATAACCGGCTTATCAAGCCAACCTTCGAATATGATCTATGGATTTGATCAATGCGTCAGGATCTAATGTTATACTTCCAAGTGGCATTAGACGAGTGACTAGGATGGCCACATGGGCTCCATGTAGTGAGGCGATGTTGTGGCATCATCATGTTTGCTAGAAATTTGGATGGACATAACTCTCGATCCAAAGATCGGATCAAGTTAAAACTTTATATCACCGGAATCGTCTCACCGAGATGAATGTAATGGCAACATTCACTTCTAGTCTTATGGGAAAAAAAGGGGGGATTATACTATCCCGTCTCTCGAACTGAACAAGGGAGATTTAATTAATAAGTGAACACTTTTAACCTAAGTTAAGGTGAGAAGGTTTTGTTACAGGTGGTATCAGAGCATCCAGGTTCAACACTTGGACTAGATGAGCTATATCATAGGAAACTAGCAGCAAAATTCCCATAAGAAGTCCTCATAGTGATTTTTAAAGCTTTAAAGGTCGGCCTATACATTATTGCTAACAATCAGCTGATTATTAATATTTGTGTACTGATATAGATTGTAGTTTCAATTAGCCTTCCATACTAGTTCTGCAAAAACAAAAATAAAAAATGAGATCATGGGTGTGATTTATCACTATTTCTAATATTATTTTGCGTCTAAAAATTGTATATGATTGACAACACACCACAAGTAGCAAAATAGAGTGAAAGACACAAAAATGAGCATTGGAATGATGCAATGTAGTTTTGATCAGTCACAACATGGAAAGAAAGAGGTTAGAACAGACGAAGAAGAAAGATCCATTAACCAAGGGGAAGGGAAAACTCTTTTGATTTGATTGACACTTTGATGAGAATAAGGGCTACGATCAGAAGCTTCAAGGAAGACAATGAAAGGCTAGTGAGAAATCAAGAGAGGCAAGCTTAGATAAATGCAATCATTTTGCGAAGCCTTTCGATTTCAAGAAACATAGGCAGTCTAGGTTGAGTGCTAGTAAAAGAGACAAGAGAAGTCTTCAAGAATTCGAAGAGAAGACAAATGGGGAAGATGGTGGAAGGTCGAGGAATATGTATAGGCAAGGAAGTGAAGATACGGTGAAAGGAGAGGCACCATTGAGTACCCCGGAAGGAAGAACTAGCACTTACAAGCATCGTTCTAGTAAACCTTCCCACTCCTCTACCAAGAAGCACCATCATCACTATCATCATCATCATCATCAGAGAAGAAAGGAAAGGGATTATATGCATGAGCAGTTTAATAAATTCAAGTCACCCACATTTGATATGGACCTGAAGAAGTCTAAAGATGTGGAAGCTTCGCTACTTGGCATGAAGAAATTATTCCAAATCCATGACTATTCTCAAAAAATCAAAGTTTAGATTGCCACCTACATTCTGAAAGGAAAAGTAGACATATGGTGGGAAGATTTGAATAACATGAGAAGTATCACAGAAGAGAAGTTAACTTGGAATAAATTTGAGAATCTTTTTAGGAATCAATATTTGTCTGAGTGATATTGTAATAGAAAATCAAAAGAGTTCTATGAACTCAGGATGGGACAAATGACAGATGATGGGTATGTTACCATGTTCCTGGAATTACCAAGGTATGTGACATATCTCAAGGATGAGAAGGCAAAAATTGAAAGATTCATCAGTGGGCTACCTATGACATTTAGAGACTATATTGAATTTCTCGAACCTCGAAAATTGAATGAGACCATCAAGAAATTGAAACACTGTTATGAGCAAGAAAAACGTAGACCAGAAGTAAAAGTGATTAGAAGGCAAATAATAGCATTGGAATTAAAAATAATTTTCCTAGGATATTCTCAAATAATAAGGAGAGCAAGTAACCAACCACCACAAATCAGTTTCAACAAAAAATCAGTTTAGTTGTTAAAGGAAATATGTATCAACCAATATCAAAACCATGAAGAGCCGAAACGGAGGAGAAATTAAAGTGTTGGAGTCAGGTGAGAATCACCAGAAAAGAGACTTCCCACACCAAGGAAATGCAGGGCCAAAGATCTACAGATCCTAGGAAGTGCACACAATGGGTGATGTAGCTCAAAGTTTATCCAGAATCTCTACAGTTGTGAACAATCATCAGGAAGACCGTCGAGAAACCATCATTGAGATGGAAGGTAATTTTTCTAATAAATGTGTTTCCATTTTGATTGACCCTGGTTCTAATTACAACTATGTTAGTTTGGAGCTCATGGAAAGAAGAAAATTGACAAAATAATTACACACGGAGACATGGTTAATTCAACTGGAAATAGGAACAAAGAGAAAAATCAGTCATTGGGTGAAATTGTGGGCATTTGAGCTCAATGGCATGCCCACAACACCACATTTACATTTTCTTCCATTGGGTGTGTACAACATGTTATTAGGAATGGATTGGTTTTATATGCAAAGAACTAAAGTCAGATGTTTTGAAAAAGAAAATGAATTCCCGGATGATGCTAGGGAAAGAAGAATTTTGCTGAAAGCTAATTTCAGTGAGGTTGATCCAACAATGCATGTTAAATGCAGTTGCCAGAAGGCTTGTAAGCTATTTGTTGCGCTAATATCCTACGATAAGGAATTTAGTGATAGCATTGGGAAAGAATAAATTGATATACTAAAGAGATATCTGGTGTTGCAGCAACAAGAGGATGTGTTTCCAATAGACGTACTAATTTTACCTCCTCATAGGGAAGTCGATTCTTTGTTGAATTTGTGCCTAGAGAAGCACCAATGTCTAAGGCACCATATTGGATGAGTACACTAGAGCTAGTTGAACTAAAACTACAACTGAAGGAAATGCTTGATAAAGGTTACATGCAGCCCAGTGTGTCACTGTGGGGAGCACTAGTGTTATTTGTGAAGAAGGATGGGACACTCTGACTTTGTATTGATTACAAAAAGTTAAATAAAGTAAGAATTAAGACCAGTATCCATTACCACGAACTGATGACCTATTCTATTAGCTAAGGGGAGTAGTAGTGTTCTCCAAGATCGTTTTGGGGTCTGTGTATCATCAGGTGTGCATCAAAGAAGAAAATATCCATAAAATTGCTTTCAGGATGAGATACCTGCACTATGAATTTGTAGTGGTACCCTTTGTGCTTATTAATTCCTCTGCCACTTTCATGTATCTAATGAATAGTGTGTTGTGACCTTACTTGGATCAATTTGTCATTGCTTTTTTGGATGACATATTGGTGTACTCAAATATTGAAGAAGAACACAAAAATCACATGGCTATAGTATTACAATTTCTAAGAGAACACAAAGCTTTATGCAAAGCTTAACAAATGTGAATTTTTTTTAGTCACAAATACACTATTTGGGGCAAATCTTTATGCAAAGCTTAACAAATGTGAATTTTTTTTAGTCACAAATACACTATTTGGGGCACATTATCTCTAAGGAGGATATCAGTTGATCCACAAAAGAATCAAGTTCATAATGGAGTGGCCAACGCCAAATAATGTGAATGAGATTAGATCATTCATGGGATTGGAAGGTTACTATAAGAGGATTATTAGGAACTTCTCTAAGATAGGCCATCCTGTCACATCCTTCCAGAGAAAGGGAAATAAATTTTAATGGATGGTTGAATGTGTAGCAAGATTTGAGTAGTTGAAGCAGTGTCTTAATGATGCACCAGTGTTGAGGAATGCAGATCTAGACAAAGAGGTGTGTACATATGTCTGCAAGGAAGGGCTTGGTGGGGTCCTTATGCAAGGAGTACAGGTAGTTTTCCATGAGTCATAGAAATTAATTGAACATGAGGTAAATTATGTGACCGCGATGTATAATTAGTTTCCATTATTCACGCATTAACGATGTGGAGGCATTATCTCCTTGAGAAAATATTCACACTCATGGCAGATTATGGTGTACTCAAATAGTTATTTTATCAACCTAAGTTGAATGGGAGAAAATCTTGGTGGTTGTCCACACTTAGAAAATTTGATTATGAGATCAAGTATATCAAAGGAAAAGAGAATATAGTTGCTAATGCACTCAACAAGAGGATTCAGTTGAATCACCTGGAAGCCACCAATTCTTATGAAGTGGACCTGGTGAAAAGGGTAAAAAATGTAGGATAGCATGACGAGAAATATCATCAAATGAAGGAAAAATTTCAATGAGATGGTGAGGATGAGGAATATTATCTCACATATGATGGCCTATTAGATTCAAAAACAAAATATATGTACCAAATAATGATGATTTGAAGAGGCCCATAATGAGACAGTTTCATTCCAAGCCATATTCAGGCCATCCGGGGTACCAAAAGACTATCACAACCATTAAAAAGTTTTATTATTGGCCAAAGTTGAAGAAAGAAGTGGTTGATTTTGTATATAAATGCATAGAATTCCAACAATTGAAAGTTGAAAGCAAACATCCAGTAGGTTTATTACAACTCATTCTCATTTTGGAATGGAAGTGGGAGGTGATCTCCATGGATTTTATTGCCGATTTACCGAGCACATCTAGGCAACATGATGCAATTATGGTGGTGATTGACAAGTTGAGAAAGCTAGATCATTTTTTGGCGATCAAATCCACCAATTCAGCTAGCAAGGTCACTCAAATTTCCATAAAGGAGATTGTGAGGTTGCATGGAGTTCACAAGAAAATCATCTCAGATAGAGATGTTAATTTCACTTCAAGGTCTTGGAAGGAACTATTTGCAGCCTTGGGGACAAAATTGGATATTAGTACAAATTATCATCCACAAATGGATGGGCAAGCAGAGAGTACAATTAGGATCCTCAAAGGTCTATTGAGGATGTATGTGATGCGCCAACCCAAGAAGTGGGAAGAGTATCTTCCACTTGTATAATTTGCATACAAAAATAGGTACCAAGAATCTATAAAGATGAGCCCATTTGAGGCATTGTATGGGAGAAGTTGCAATACTCCTATTAGCTTAAGTAACCTAGTGAAAAGGGTCCTCATTGTGCCTGATATGCTCAAGGAAATGGAGCAGAAAATTTAGATCATCAAGCATAATTTAAGGGTGGCACAGGATAGGCAAAAAGGCTATGTGGACCAACATAGGGTCCATAAAGAGTTCCAAGTTGGGGAAAGTGTTTATATGTGGATTAAACTCAAGAAAAAATCCTTAAATATTGATGCAACAGCTAAGATAGCACCACGGTATTGTGGACCTTTTGATATCCTTGAAAGGATTGTACCAGCTTCTTATAGGTTGGCCTTACCTCCATCAGTAAAATTCCATATTGCTTTCCATGTTTCTTTGCTTAAAATATATGTACAATATTTTAATCATATGATTGATTGGTCTATGCTATATGTGGAACCATATGGAGAGTTCTAGCTAGAGCCACTGTGCATCCTAGATCGAAAGAGCATCACACTCCAAAATCGAGCAATAGAACAAGTTAAAGTGCATTGGAACCACTTTGGGCCCAAGGAAGCCACTTGGGAAATGATTGACTCAATGAGGGCACCATACCCCTTTTTGTTTGTTGGTTGAAGAAAACGTGTACATAAATTTTAAATATTGTATAGAGCTATGTATATAAAGCTCCATAACATTATGTATTTGTTTTAAACATCTCTTTTTTGTTCCATATGGACAAACACCAAGGATAGTGTTCTCCCAAGGGGTAGGGTTTTATGATAGCTCAAATTGTTTTTTTTCATGTATGAAATATAAATATTTTGTAAAATGAGTTGAGTAATGGGACACAAATTCCAAAGACTAGGGAGGTTGCTTGCCTAAGATGGTGCAACTTTCCTTAAGGCATGAAAATCTAAATTTATGAGATAGCCACTAAAGGTTGGTTGTTGTATGCTTTAATGGATTGGTTCCTAAATTTAATGGAAAAACAAGGATGTACACAAGGTCATTCTCCTTTGGATAAATGTAAGCAAGAAGAGGACCCAGAAATAAATGCAGGGACAAAAGTGTTGTTGAAGGAGGAAGGCTGCAACAAGAAAAATGAAGAAGATTATCGACTGGGTGTAATATCCAGTAAAGAAGGAGGTTGTGGTGAGAAACATGGTACACTTGTCATTGGTTAACAAAATATTTTTATTATATTCATTTTTACAAGGTTATGCGAGGAGAAGCAGGAAAAAAATCCAAGAGAAGAGCAAACGAGGAGCAACATGACCATGATGACTACTAAACTTCGAGAAGAGCAGCATGAACGAACCTAGGGGACATAAGCAGGAGGGTAGGCTTGAGCAGTAGGAAAAAGGGAGAACATGGAGAGAAGATAGAGGATAAATAAACCACCTTCGGTTGGAAATATAATTCAGGGAGGAAATCACTTCCAAGTGGGGAATAAGTTACCTCTCAAGTCCCCATTGTCCAAAGGGTGGAGATGTGATTCTCATAAAATTCCTAAGGGATTGGATGGAGGAATTGTTCTTGGGAAAATTATTAAATTATTTTTGGGTGGATTCCTTATTGTATGTTTGATTTTTTTTTTTGTGGTTTTGGAGTCCCCAAGTTGGGTGGAATCATTGTGTTGAGTTCTGAAGGGTGGAGACGGTGAGTCTCTAGATTCCCTATGTATTTTGCTACTTATAACTCAGTTGGAGGGTAGAGGCCAAAGGATATTTGGAGTCCTTTGAGTTGCTATGGTTTGTACTACACCCTTGAGCAACAAACCCCTTAGCCTCTTGAATCTGGCTCAGGGGTGATAGATGCAACTAAGAATTGGATGGAGCTATCTATGGTAGGGTGGAAAGTTATTGTCCCAGACTCAGTTGCTCAAAAGTTCCCAAGATAAGTGTTCTTATGTGTTTGCAGAGATAATGTATATATGTTTTCATTTCAAAATTAAAATGGTGTACATAAATGTATTGAACATGGTTTATGTTCTTACTGTTTACATGAATGACTAACATACTATTATTGTTGGCATAAGGGCATTGGAATATAATATATTAACATGAGTCATGAATGCAATAATGATTGGTATGGAAGGCATTTCACTATAGGGATGTGATTGTGATGACATTAATACCTTTCAATATTGCTTATGTTACTTCGTGGAATTGTTGAGGATTTCTTCCTCGCTAGTCTTTATTGTTTATGAGGAGGCATTCTCCAAGCCCTTACTGGTAGATACCCTTGTTCTGGGTTTGTAACTTTATAATATTGTGAATTCTTTGGTCTAAATGAATAGAATACTTGTGTTGTGTAAGGCATGACCTCATGAGCTTGGAAGACATGATTTCATGCTTTGTGCTTCTTATAAAGTTATATATCTGTTGTTTATGCATTGATTTTGAATTTTTCAAGGCTAGGAGTCATATTTTATATGTTGTCTCGGTACCTAGATGATGTGGTAACTCCTTACTTGAATGGTTGGTTGCATCCATGGTGCTCATCCTGAATGGTACTCCACTAATGGGTATTTATAAGTTAGTTACTTTTGTTAACAAGTTTCCAAGAACATTTCACAAGTTGTGGTTTCCCTATCCATTAGGAAGAAGGATGCTTCTATAGGTGTATATGTATCCACCTATATGGTTGTAGGGAGATGGGGAAGCATTTTGGTAAGAATTATGAGTATTTGAGGCTCTTCAGGGGTCACCAAGTAGTTGAGTATTCATATGCCTTATTTGTCCAGCCTGATAGAGTCTTGACAGGGAATTGGTTGAGTGGATGATCCAATTACGCATTATCCAATCCACTCTGGTAGAAGCTTGAATGTCCTGGAGGTTCGTGAAGGATCACATAAGGAAGGGCGTGGAAGGCACCTTTGAAATAAAACAATATTGTTCAGAAACCCTATTTTAATCGTCCCTCATAATCAGACGTATGATCGAGTCCTTATGAGCATGATCAGGTTCATGTTTGATTATGTGGCTCTTTTGAGCAAGCTGTGGTCAGGACCAACTCCCTGAATTGATGGGTGAGTGGTAGTCGAGGTCGGGCCCAATGCAGTGGAGCAACAACTCTAATGGAGATGGATTCAACCTATAACTTGGAGTCACGGTGGAACAAACTCATTCTCTTTATATGCATATGAAGTTGAGGTGGAGCCAAATAAGCCTAAAGAAGTATTTTTTATCAGCTTATCAAGTCAACCTCTAACTATGATCTATGTATTTGACTCATAAATCGAGGTTCGCCTTGGTAAGGCTTTTGGAAGAATAGGTGATATATATTCTATATCTATAATCATATATATATATAATATAATATATATATATAATATATATATTATATATATATATATATTATATATATATATATAATATATATAGATAATAGATATATATTATAATATATAATATATAATATATAATATATATATATGGCATCGAACGACGAATTAATATGGCCACATGGACACCACATAGCGAGGCAATGACATGGCATCATCGAATTCGCTAAAAATTCAAAGGGACATAACTCTCAATCCAAATATCAGATCAGGGTAAATTTTTTTATCACAAGAATCATCTCACCAAGACAAATGCAATGTTGACATTCATTTATAGTCATATGGAAAAAAAGGGGGGGGGGTGAATTTTATTATCCCATCTCTCTAACTAAATAACGGAGATTGTATTAGTAAGTGACCTGGGTTAAGGTGGGGCGGTGTTGTTACACAAACCTTGAAAAATATCAAGTTCTTAATAATAAATGCAATGTATCACTAGTTTTGGGATCGAGATGATAGATAGTTCATTTTTGGATTGAAAGTGGCCTTAAACTTCTACATGGGGATCTGGAAGGAAAAATTTAGATGAAGAAACCATAAGCCCTTGTAATGAAGAAAAATAAAGAGATATGTAGGCTAAAAAACTCCATATATTGGTTAAGGTAATCACCAAGGATGTTGTATCAAAAATTGGGTACTTACATATTTGGACTTCACATAACAAAGATCAAAGAGGATCACTACGTGTATTTCAAATTAGTTGGTGGTCATCTTATTTTTTTATCTTGTACGTGAACGATATGTTGCTAACTAGAAATGACAGGGAAATCATCCAAGAAGTGAAAAATTAATTGTGCTTAAAATTTGATTTGAAGGATCTTGGTGTTGCAACTTTCATTTTGAGAATGGAAATTAAAAGAGATCGGGACAAAAGGAAAATATATTTAAATCATAGGAAATATGTTGACATGATCTTGCAAAGGTTTAATATGCAGTAATGTAAACCAATAAAGGTCCCCATTCCTACAGGCATACATTTATCTATAGAATATGATTCATATTTATGCATGAATGAAATGAAATAAAGATATAAACATAAACACAGAGATACAACGAAAACAAAACTTCAATTCATTAATAACAAAGTACTGAAAATTGTTTACATGCACAATGGATATAAACTAGCTTAGGCGATGGTAAAACAATGGAAAACTCTAAACATCTAAAAACCTAACCCTAGAAGATGAAGCGCCAAAAGTTGTGGGCCCCATTGGTGTAAATTGGTACATCAACTTCCCGAAGTTGTAACTTGGCATACGATCTTTGTTTGATGCATATGATACCTCTTTTAGAAATATTTATCCAAAGACTACAACTTTTGACTACAAGCACCTTCTATAAGGTACTAATTTTCCCATTTTTCAAAAAAACATCGTTTGGGGCCTCAAAATGGCTCTAGAAGTTCAGGACACAAAAAACTGCCAAAAATAGTAAATTGTGCTACAATTAAGGAAACTGAAAGAAACAATTATGGGGGTCCAAGTGAAATAGGTGGGTGGCCACCAATATCCACCTGGATCAAAATAATATCCAAGACATAGGAAGAGGAAGAGGACAATTCTCTGCTCCATATACCAATGTACTTGGCAATTTGTTCTATGCAGTGGTATGTACTACATCGGACACGACATGTGCAATGTGAGTATTTAATATGTTTATGCCAAAGTAAGGGAATGATAATTGGACAATAGTCAAGATGGATTTCAGGTATTTGCATGGCACTAGTACCTATGGATTGTGCTACAAAGGAAGACCAGGATTACATAGAGTGTTGGATATACATGGCCTTGTTGATGCTTACTAGGTTAGAGATTTGGATTACATAATATCTACAAGTGGGTATGTGTTTAACCTGATTTGAAGAGTATTCAATTAAATAAGAAATAAATATTTTATAATGGCACTCTCAATTATAGAATCTAAATACATGTCAACCACTCATGGAAGCAGTATGGTTAGAGAGGTTTTGTTCAAATATTTGGTTGGTACAATAAGTTATGAACATAAATTGTGATATTATGAGTGCAATATTCCTTATGAAAAACCCAGCATATCATTCCAAGACTAAGCATATTGATGTTTAGTATCACTTTGTGAGAGATATGATTGAAAAGAACAAGGTGTTGCTAGTGAAGTTGGGAACATTGGAGAATGTTGTAGATTTGTTAACAATATCTATGTGTTGATGGTGTTGGATACTACCAATGTGTAAGGGGTCTCCCCAATGAAAATTCCCAATTACACTTTGCACCGTTTGGTGTGGGATTCCTTCCGAAAATAAGCCTTGGCTACCATATATTCTTAGAGATTTGCCTTGGATACAATGTTCATAATAAGAGAGTAATGCACAGGCAATTTCAGATGAGCAAGTGAGTATACCTTGTGGAATGTTTAGTCGCAGATGTATCAAGGTTATTCTACCGAAGGGAGAGCAAAAGTGAGCCTTTAAAATAAGAGTAATATTATTGATCTAGTAAAGAAACATGAGCATATACATAGGAATGACTCGTTGGGCAACTGGAGAAATAGTTCATGTAGAAGAAACGATTGTTAAAATACATACAACACACGTTCAACAATATAAGTACCAAAGCCATCGAAATATTTCAATTTCCTTAGTATAGATTAAAAATACATACATCACAAACTTTCAAAGAATAGCCTTATAATATGTACAACATACACATGAAAGTGTTTTGGCTCAATGATCTTCAAAATTAAGCGAAAGTTCCAAGATACATCAGTATAGTTGTAACACCTTCGAAGGTAAATGTGCATATAAACAACATAATAGGAATAGAAATACAATAAACATATCAGCCGTCAAAATCCATATATATATCAGTACATTTGCACATGAAAATCAAGGGAATGAATTTTTCATTAATAAATGCAATGAACCAACCAGTGATGGGACTACCATGTTCCACCAGACCATGGATTGGTTGAGCCAAGTCTCTCTTCAGCCAATCACCACCTTGCCATATTCCAAGCATGAATGTGGAACTCATAGAACACATCAAAAAACACCAATCAATGTGGATGCCACTGGAGTTCTCTGCCTACATTGTGAGGAATTTGAGTGCCTCCTAGTCTCTCAAGCTTTATCGTGCATCCACAACCTAATCTAGGGATCACTAGGCCCTACACTGAGATATACTCTCCAGGATTTACCATGCATTCCATCCCAAAATCACTAGGCCCAATGGAGATAAAATCCACCTCTTGGATTTACCATATATCTCGCCATTCACCAGCAAGGATTCCTAGGCCCACCGAAGCACACAGTTTGGCTTTACTGCAACCCACAGTCTAGTTCAAGGATTACTAGGCCAGTGGCTTCATGCAACCTCAGTTCAATTCAAGGACCACTACCACCATGTGTTTGTCAATGCGGAGATTCGTCCCACTCAGCTTCGAATCCAATCCGACCATCGCCCACCAAATGCATGAGAGAACCCATATCATGAAAGCTATCAGGAAATGGCAAGGCTAGGCTAAAAATATTGTCACACCTAGCGAGACCCATGCCATGGTATAAAATAAAGACATGTAATCCCATTCATGCCAAATCTAGTAAGGAAAATACACATGCAAGTTGATACCTGCAATGAAGCCTGTTGTAGCTGCTTGATCATGCCTTTCCCTACTTGATCCTTGCTTCCTGTACCTTCTTTTCCTTTCTTGCTCCAATGCTAAAATGCTCCAAGAAAACTCTAAGTGTCCAAGAGTATGAGAGAGAGAGAATAATGAGAGAGCTCCAAAACTGAATTGACCAAGTCTTACCCACTGATCCTTAGAAGCCTCTTTATTAATGAGGCGTCTCTTTTCTTCATTTTCCATTATTTTCCTTCAATTTCCTCCTCACATGCAACATGTGACCTTTCACCTTTATTTTCTCCTAATTTCCATTATTTTCATAAATAAATGTCCCAAAAATGCCATTTTGCCTCTTTAATTCCTTAGCCATTGCCTTTGCCAATTTCCTTAGCCATAAACAACCAAATGAACACCCCCTAAGATGTTTTGCCCACCATTCAACTTGGAATACGTGCCCAATCATCCGTGGTATTTGTATATTTTTACATGGAATTTTCACCAGGGTTGTTACAGAATCCTCCCCCTTGGGAGAACACCATCCTCGGTGTTCAATGACACCCATAACCAACATGACTACTGAAAACAAAACATACTACCCATGGAGCTTTATAACATAGCTTGTTGCAGTATTTACAATGAATGACCCACTCAAAAGAAAAACATCATGATACCATGACCAGATAAAAACCATACCGCATATTAGAGCTTTATAACATAGCTCATTACAATATTTACAATGATATACACATATACACATTTGATTTACCAAAAAATTATGATACGATGTCATATCAATCAACAAGGGAATCCAGAGGCTCACACCTCCACCCTCAAAGTGATACCAGGATTCACCTCCTTCCCAAGAAGTTCAGAATCCACTCCAAAGTTAAATCTACATCCAATGTCCAACATTATAATCCTACGCCACTTGTCCTCTCAGCGAACAATTACTGACTCATTGTCCCAACGCGCACTCTCGATGTAAATCTGATTTGATCTGGCAATGCTAATGACCAAAACAAATCCATTTGTGGGCTTCCCTTCTCTGCTACACAGTCCCTCAGGAATCCAGTCACCTCTTCCGTGTAGTCACTCACCTTCCAAATTCCGCCGGCGCCCACAACCCGAGCAGTCCATCCCTTAGCAAGGCTTCCTCGCATCAGAAGATTAAAAGACCAAGGCATATACCTACCTCAAAATTTCCATACTGGTCATAGCATGCTCATGGAAATCAATGGACACTATTGGGTACCAGTGCCCCACAATGGCCCTGCTCCTGAAGTGCTTTACCAGCATACTACTGCATGTTCCAATTTCTTTCGTTGTTGCTGCTAAACCCTATAATCAATTTCAACCACCCAACTGGGCATGTTCATTCTTCATGTACCAAGAACATAACTTCCATTAGATTCAAAATAAATTGAAGTAACTTCAAATCATACCTCATTGGTAGTTCGTCAATAAAGTACACTTGGAATCTTGTTTTCTTCCTATCACAAGAAGTCAAACTAACATCTTTGACCAAATCAACATGTATAAAAATATCACACGAGGTTAGGTCAAAACGCAACCATCATAGATCAAAATCATAAATCACATGTAACCATCATAAACTAGAATCATAGATCACATATAATCATCATATACCATAGTCATAAATCATATGCATAATAAAACTAAAATAAAATGTTGATACTTATCCTTTCATCAATCCTTAGCTTCTACCTTCGTCTTTATTCCATACGCACTCTGGCTCAGTTTCTACATCCGACAAAGGCCCAGTGCCTTCTCCTCAACCATGTGCATAGACACATAGTGGTTATCACACACATACAGCCACACCTGACACAAAACACCATGCAATACATGACGTACAACTCACACACCCTCAACCAGTGTACAACACAGTGCATCATCTATACTCGATGTGCAATACCACCCAATACATGTAACTACACAGAGTACAACACAATGAGTATGCACGCCACAATACCATGACTACATGATGCACACATAATACCGCATGCCCATAACACACCATCGACGACATGCACACAATACCACACGTACACCAGTACCATATGTACAACATGTACACGGTACCACCAGTACACTACACCACCTGCACAATGTGTGCACAGTATCACATGTACATGGCACCACCTGCACAACGTGTACACAACGCCACATGTACACTACACCACTATACAATGTGTGCACAATACCACATGTACACAGTACCACACGCACAACATGTACGTGACACCACATGTACACAGTGCCATATGCATGACATGTACATAACACCACATGCACACATCACCACTTGTACAATATGTACACAACACCACATGCACATGGCACCACTTGTACAATCATGCACACCACACCATATGTACATAGGGTACCACATGCACACAACACCATTCGTACATAGCACTGCATATCCAACATGTACATAGTATCATCTATACACAACATTGCATATCCAACATGTACATAACACCATATTCACACACACCGCATATACATAGTGAAGACAGTACAATATGTATACAACACCCCATATGCAATATTCGCACAACCCTATTTGTACATCCTATACATAACATTGCATAAATAACATGTATGCATGTTATTTATACACAACATCGCATGTGCACACATCATATATGAAACGTGTACAACATATACAATATATGCACAATAGTAGTACCACACATCCAAAACCATATTGTCCTTACTAGGAAATCTTGCTTCTCGTGTCTTATCCATGCTTACCCTAGCATGTTGCAAACCACACTGCTTTCACTTTGCTAATGTATCCTCGTATGTTTGTCATGACTACTCTTCCCAATTGATTCCTCGTAAGACCAGGAACCTCTTCATGGCGTTCTCCTGCATAAGCAATCATTCCTCCACAAGAATGATCCCTGTCAGACAGTGACATAGATACATGGATACATACATACATATATAAACTTTAGCATAAAACAATCATGATCCTATCGGACAACGACATACATACATACATGTATACATATATAAACTTCAACATGATCATGATCATAAAATAATTTCCAGATAACATAAGGTTTAGGTTAAAATAACTTCCTTATTTATTCACACGCATTGAAAGCAGTAGTTCCCAACATAGCCAAAGAATATTACACCTCTGATCCATTTACTTTACCTTTTCTGGTTACCTTTCTTGTGTCTGCACTGTTACTGTCCATTTACTACAATGGACCCAACCAGTCCAACCAACTGCCATAGTCTTACCTTTTGTTGCGCTTACTCATGCACATAGTTTCATCTGGGTCTTATATCATCAGTTGGGTACCACACGTATCTCCCGATTTCCATCAACTTTCCTCTTTCCCAACCAATTCCCAAGACTCAAAACGTAAAAGGAAAGACAAGAAGCAAACAAGAGGAAGACCATAAAAACCAATAACAACATCACTCCGCAAACAAAGTGGTATGGCCATACACTAGACATAAACAAAGCCGCAAATCAAGTTCAACAATTCATAAAATACCAAAAGCACAAGACTAACAAAAACCACCATGAATCAATTCCCATGGTTCCCAACGAAAGCTCAACCCGAGCCTTCTTAAATATTTCATGGTAACCTCTGTTGCCATGCAACTCCCTACATCATGCTTTAATTAACACATAAATGTTAGTGCATAAATAAACATAACAATACACCAACTACTGCATCTTGTTCTTCCAAGCACGTTTCTTGGAACTGAACACATCCACGCCATCTCTTCAGGGACTCGAATGCTTTGACAGACCCTCCTGTAACTAAAGACTAGCTAATATACGTGTCAAGTACATGCTGGTGAATATAGCATGTATCCACATAATGTCAGACTAGATTAAGGTTAAGAAGACTTCCTGTGTGCAAAGCACTCATTCTTTCGAAATTAGGGTTTCCAAATATAGCCAAAGGAATTCTTTCCCAATTCCTTTCTTTTAACTTTTTACGTTTTTGGAATCGAGGCTTACTATGTGCTATCACACCACCCAATTGTTAGTTATATAGACACATAAACTATTACCTTGTCATGATAATACCAAGCATGTTATCCTGCAACTTCTCACACATGTCAACCAAGTGTTCCAAATATCAAGACAATCATATCTATTAATTTGAAATCAACCATTACCAAGACTAACAATCATGTAATAATCCATAGTCAACTTATAGTCACCAGTCATAATACTACAACTATCACCTACTATACTCAAGTACATATCAACTGTCTCAACACATATATTTTAGTACAATCATCTTAAAACAATATCTCTTGAACACATACTCATATTATGCAATTCATCAAACATTCATACCATGTTAAATAAATCAACTAGATGACATAATCAACAGTCAAGCACCAAATACATGACATAAGAAATTGATACCTTAATGTATCTCAGGGGAGGTGATCTTTGTCTGCACAATCAATCTAGTTAGCACAATATAAATTTACAACACATTAGCTCAAGCACTCATAAGATCATAATATCCATAACAATATCTAACTAACATGTTCACATCGTAAACTCATACACATATGCAAAGTCAAACTAGATTAATATGCCACCATCTCACAAGTATGTCAGTTCATACCTTAATATCGCAACCATAACCATTTGCATACGTCAAACCAAGTTAACATAATACATATAACATTAGGATCTTCAAGGAAATGAACATAAACATCACGCATATGACCAATCCAAATTATATCAATATCTCAATGAAATGACCCTAATCATCAAGTTAGTAGCATATAACAACAATAAGCTATATATCGTACTCATCAACAACATACAACATAATCATCATGTTATCTAATATAAAACAACAATAGCAATGTATACAACTATAGGTTACTATCACTCTTGACTATCTAACACATGTGCATATAACCACACTAATCATCTAACATTTGTCATTAATGTAACCATAACATCAAATACATGTTCATAAACCTAATCTATATAACCCTAATGCATATAACAATCCTTAATCTACATACCTGCATGTCAAACATACAATACCTGTATGACGATCTTCTCTTATCCCAAAGTACAATGTTGCAACCTCATTATGATTATCTACATCCATTGCTCTATCTCAACTAACGCATTAGCATCGTAACAACCAATAGCATGAGGATGACCTAAATTGCATACAATGACTTCATAAGGCATGCTTGACCTACTATACATGCATAATCATAGCCACGACCATACATGCATAACAACAACCATTACTCCATTGTACTCATTGCCACATGAAACCAACATTATGCATAAGAAATTCCAAATCAACTACACCTATGCATAAATGCATGGAGTCAAACATAAGCGATGAATTCTTGTAATCAACCTACAAGACTGATACATGTAATCAAAATATTCAAAAAAAGTAATCTAACATACAAGGATGTAATTGGGATATCATGAAATCGACATGTAAGCGACATATAGTTCATACATAGTCAGTCACATGTTCCAAAAATCAAGACATCGTGTCTATTAATTTGAAATCAACTTTCATCAATACTAACAACCTATAAGCATACCCCCTTACTCTCCATGGTCCACATTAAGGTAGAAGGAATAAGCTACTATAATGGCCCGATCTCCAATGTCCAATTATGGAAATGGGATCTCCAAAGCTCTACTAAATTTAACCACACTTGAAAAGAAAATGATTTTTATTTCTCATAAATTTTTATGAGACTAAGTCAAAAACATTGCACGTATTCCATTTGTAACATAATAACTAAAAACATGCCACTTTTCCATTTCCTTACATGCAACTTTTCAAATTCTTTGCATGTAACCTTTCAAATTCCCTACATGCAACTCTCCAAATTATTTGCATGAAAATAGGCATAGATCAGCTACATCCATATTATCATACTAAAATATTATCCCATCTAAAAAATGACCTTTTCTTCAAACAATTATCATACTTTTACATTTTCTTCAAACAACTATTATACTATTACATTTTCATGTAAGCATTTTTTTCAAACACTTTACATAGCAAACTATTTGCATACAAGTAAGCTATATCAACTACAAGAATATTAACACATCAATACTATCCCCAACCACAAACAACATACTCATTGGGGCATTTTATCAAACAGTTTGTATGCAATTGATCATTGAACCATTTAAGCATTTCATCAAACACTTTGCATGCAAACTAATATAGTGAATGATTCAATGCATATATCTTAAAATATAGTAGTACAAGTTATGGAAACTATACCATATGATCAGTGGTAGTATCCCTCACTATGGTTCAAGTTTCAACTTTTGATATTTCATAGATGAAAAGTTATAACAAAAGTAGCAGCACAATCATATTTGGTGCAGAATTCTAGGAGTATCCAGAAAGCTCGACTTCCACTCGTCATATCGCCTAAAATTTAGTGAATAAATGTCTTAAATTTTTATCACAATATCAATGGGATTTCGCCTCATTGTGGAAAACATTTCAGCTCCTGAGAGTGCCCAAAAGAAAAGTTATAACAAAAATGTCAGTGTGACTTGTTTGAGGCCTGATTTTAGGAGCATTCAGAAGGCTCGGCTCCCTCTACTCATATCTCCTAAAATATTGTGACCCAACATATGAAATTTCTACCACATAATCAGTAGTATGTCCCCTCAATTTGGACAATTTTTCAGATTTTGAAAGCCTACAGAGGATGAGTTATTGCAGAAATTCCAACATGACCTATTTGAAGGTGCATCTAGGAAGGTCATCTTCCTTAGATCATAATTCCTAAAGTATTGTGAACCAATATCTGAAAATTTTACCACATTATCAGTGGGATTCACCTTCAATATGGACAAATTTCAAATTATAATATGCCACAGAAGAAAAGTTATAACATATAGGACAGAAAGGTCTAAAATTTAACCTTTGTTCTTCATTTCACCTATGATAGAGCCCATCAGTCCAAGTGTTTGAACCTGGAAGATCTGATACTGCTCTGTAACACCTTCCAGGGTGAATGTGCATATAAACAACATAATAGGACAAATATACAATAAACATATCAGCCATCAAAATTCATACATATATCAATACATTTTCACATGAAAATCAAGGGAATGAATTTTTCATTAATAAATGCAATGAACCAACCGGTGATGGGACTACCATATTCCACCCGACCATAGATTGGCTGAGCCAAGTCTCTCTTTAGCCAATCACCATCGTGCCATATTCCAAGCATGAATGTGGGACTCATAGAACACATCAAAAAACACCAATCAATGTGGATGCCCCCGGAGTTCTCCACCTATACTGTGAGGAATTTGATTGCCTCCTAGCCTCTCAAGCTTTACTGTGCATCCGCAGTCTGATCCAGGGATCACTAGGCCCTACATCGAGACTCTTCAGGATTTACCATGCATTCCATCCCAGAATCACTAGGCCCAACGGAGAGAAAATACACCTCTTGGCTTTACCGTATATCCTGCCATTCAACGGCAATGATTCCTAGGCCCATCGAGGCACACAATCTTGCTTTACCGCAATCCACAGTCTGGTTCAAGGGTTACTAGGCCAATGGCTTCCTACACCCTCAATCTAGTTCAGCGACCACTACCACCATGTGTTTATCAATTCGGAGATCCACCCGACTCAGCTTCGACTCCAATCCGGCCATCCCCCACAAAACGCATGAGAGAACCCATCTCATGAAACTATCATGAAATGGCAAGGCTAGGCTGAAAATACTGTGAGACCTGGCAAGATCCATGCCATGGTAGAAAAGAAACACATGCAATCCCATGCATGCCAAATCTAGCAAGGAAAATACACATGCAAGTTGATACCTGCAATGAAGCCTATTGTAGCTGCTTGATCCTGCCTTTCCCTGCTAGATCCTTGCTTCCTCTTTCCTTCTTTGCCTTTCTTGCTCCAATGCCAAAATTCTGCAAGAAAACTCTAAGTGTCCAAGAGTATGAGAGAGAGAGAATAATGAGAGAGCTCCAAAACCAAACTAACCAAGTCTTGCTCATTGATCCTCAGAAGCCTTTTTATTAATGAGGCCTCTATTTTCTTCATTTTCCATTATTTTCCTTTAATTTCCTCCTCACATGCAATATGTGACCTTTCACCTTCCTTTTCTCCTAATTTCCATTATTTTCATAAATAAATGTCCCAAAAATGTCATTTTTCCTCTTTAATGCTTTAGCTATTGCCTTTTCCAATTTCCTTAGCCATAAACAACCAAATGAACACCCCCTAGGATGTCTTGCCCACCATTCAACTTGGAATATGTGTCCCATCATCTGTGGTATTTATATATTTTTACATGGAATTTTCACCAAGGCTGTTACAATAGTGAACATCACTAGCCCTAATAGTGGAGTATTAAAGCAACCATTTTCTCCTCCAAAAGAACGATCTTCCTCTCTAATGCATGGTAGGAGGAGACAAGGAGAAAAGTCCTTTATATAAGCTACGAGGGTGTATATATAATAAATGCGGTGACCATTCACCTCCCTTGTGACTCTTGGACTACCCTCGTGATTGTTTGACTTCTCTATGATTCTTCGAATCCTTCATGACTTTTCACACTCTTTAGATGGTGCTTGGACTTTCACTTTACATTACATTTCTCCAATATTCAAATTGCATAATCCCCAAATGATGTGGCAAATCATGACTCATGACATGACATTGATCACATGGACTGCATGATGATATGGTAATGTCAAGCCACTCTTTGTTGTTGCTATCTTTATGGCTTCTTGAAATATGGAACATGTTCTTCTCCTTCCTCCTTCATTACGATTGAACATAGGGAGTTTTCAATGTGATCTTGATCTCCAACTACTATCGCAATATCATGTCCCTTTGTCTTTATAGATTGATCAACTTGTCTTTGCAGCTACAAAGGTGTCTTCTAACAGGGTCTCCTTCTTCCTCTCCTTCATCATCATCCTATCATAACATGATATAATACCTACAACTGAAATCCATTCATGAAAAGATGACATCAGTCTTATAAACCCCTAGTCTAACATCCTTCATGACAAATGACAAAGCTAGAACTAGGTGACAAACTAGGAGACAGGCTCATGGATTACGCAGTTGTGCAACTCAAGTGGTCAGGGGCTACGACTGAGCATTGAGACTACACAATGTGTAGTTCAAGAAGGTTAGGGCAATACATCTGCATAGTTGAGGGGCTCAAGGGGCCAGGTTGAATGCTTGAGGTTTGAGGTTTCCCATTGCATAGCTATAAAGGTAAAGAGGCCTACGTCTTATGCATTTGCATAGTTTAAGAGGTCAAGGTTGATGCTTGATGCTTGAGACTACAGAGTTCCCAGAAGAGGATGTGGAGGCAACGGTTGCAAGTTTTGGAGCTCAAGGGTCAAGGTTGACACTAAGATTGCACATTTCTAGAAGGTAGGGATTATGCATTATACAATTCCAAAAGGAAAGGTATGAGCTTGAGGGTTAAGACTGTGTAATGTCTGGTTCAGGAAGGATGAGTGAGGCCAGGTTGCTTGGTCAGGAAGTTTTCCATTTTTGGCTAAGTGTGGGATCAATAAGGGCAAAGTGAACAAGGACAAAACATGAGCATGATCACACACTTAGAACAGTTGATGACACAACATAGATCACTCAGAACAAATGAACAACATATTTCCCTCAATGTGATGACAATGCAACAAATTTCCCCAAGTGCGATACTAAGGGTACACTCTGCGACTGTCAGGCCAGGAGTAACTCCATGAATGAACTCGTTTATTGCATTAGCCATTTCATGAATCTATACATGAGTGGAGAGACTCTTGGGATTCCAATTCCAAGGTATCTTGGTTTTCTCAAATGCATAACTCACAATATTTACAATAATCCTTTCAGATTAGGTGTCAACATTCCCCCCTTAATCTGAAGCGATGTTGGTGATTCCAAGAATCATTCTGAATCTTTCAAACTTTTCTCTTCCAAGTTCTTTGGTAAAGATGTATGCAATCTTCTCATTTTTGGAACAATGGCATAGGTGGATTGTCTTAGCCTTAACCTGATGTCAAATTAGATGGTATTTTGTATTGATGTGCTTTGCTTGATCATGGAACTTTGGGTTCTTGGCCAACTTTATTGTAGAAGTGTTGTCAATAAAAAGAGGAGTTGAATGCACTTGTTTCTCCTGCAACTCATCCAAAATTTTCCTAAGCCACACATTTTCCTTTATTACTATAGCTGTTGCCAAATATTCTACCTCAATTGTGGAATCTATTGGAATTGATTGTTTGCATGACCTCCAAGAGGAAAATCTTGATCCAAGACTCATAACATATCTTGAAGTAGATACCCCAATTTAATCATCTTCATTGAAGTCTAAACCAGAGTATCCAATCAAGCTGAAGTCGCCCACCTATGTATACTTAAATCCAAAGTCTTGAGCTCCCTTCAAACACTCTAGAACTCTTTTTGCAGCAGACTAATGACCCTCACAAGGCTTTTGCATAAACCTAGAGAGGATTCCAACATTAAAAGAAATGTCTAGTCTGGTAGTGGTAAGGTATTTGATACTTTTTGTGAGTTGTCCAGAGCTTTACTCTCACCATCGTGAAGAAAGAACAACTCAGGCAACACTTCATGTTCAAATCCCAGCATACACGTAGTGATGAACAATAGTTAGACCAGCGGTAATTTCTTTCACTCATATCTTGAATATTTTATGAGTGTCCAACTAAAACGGTCAACCTCCTAAGGTACCAGAACAATTTGTTTTATGTGTGTGACAACAAAGGTTACAAGTTTGATTCTCGTGGGTGTGAAAAAAATTCTACTTCAACTCTCGACTCAGGGGCATGTGCTCATATAAACATACACACCAAACATATAAGGAGATTAATTTAATGAAAATACAAAGAATTCAATATTAAGTAGGAAAAGGGGGCTCTGAGGAATGGCGCGCACGCGTAAGGGTTTCGGTTAAGGTACCGCAGGACGACTTCAGGAATGACGCGGCGAGGGTTAGACACACCGCTTAACACCGTCACGGTTTCGGTACTGGAGCTACTGCTACAGCTCTCCCATAGGTTTTTACACCCGTCACATTCGGTCGCCGCCCAGGAGACAATTATGGCCGACTATATGGAGCAGGAGGCGGTGGACTACTCGGAAGATCCATTGCTGGGAAAACCTATTTTTGGAAACCCTAGGTTCACATCCCTCTTGCCGTTTTCTCACCCGGATCCGCAACAACTCCCTCCATTTGACTCGCTGGCCGTTCACCGCACATCCCTGCCATCTGATGCCTCTATCCCCATCGAGTCTACGCCGTTTGAGGTCCCTCCACTCTCGCCGGGCTCTCTGCATTTCCTGGCCACACATACACCGCCTTCCCCTTCTTTCGATCTGCTCGCACACACACTGCTTTCGGTTCCATCTCCCTCCCCGTCGGCCCCCCCTGCATCTCAGCCCTCTTCATTGGGTGTCCGACCCTCAGGATGTTTTGAAACCCCGACAGTCAGATTCAAGCCTGCGAGGCAACCTACCTCGGAAGGTGTTTCAAACCCTCTAGTTGACCATCCGTCTGCTCCGCGCACCTGCAAAAAGAAGATCAAGTGCGTGAAGGCAACGTCGAAAGACATTACCATCAGGTTCGACGAATCGAAGCCCCTGGGAGATCTTATGGACATTGCAAACATTGTTTTGGTAGGGCATGTTAGGGGAAGGACATACTCTGTGAAGCGACTCAATCAATGGGTAAAGGAGATTTGAGGCGGGGTTTTATTCGATTTCCCTACGATACATGTCCTCCCCAGAGGATGGTTCTCCCTTCACTTCTCCAAGGAAAGTCACACAAATCTGGTTCTGGGCAGATACTGGCATATAGAAATGGCCCCGGTCCTTCTCAGGAGATGGAGCCCCCTATTTGACCTGGAACGTGAACAGATTGGAGCTGGACCGATCTGGGTACGTTTACCAGGTCTCCCCTTGCCATTTTGGGCTGAAGAAGTCTTCATCAGGATTGGAAATACTCTGGGGACCTATCTGGATTATGATCGCACGTACATGGAATGCGGGAACCGAACCCTAGCAAGGATATTGGTCCATCTTGATACTCGAGATGGACTCGAGGAACCGATTACTCTACAGTGGGGTAGATGCAACAGAATTCAGATCCTTGACTATGAAGGAGTTCCTTTCCGCTGCAGAAGATGCCACAAAGTTGGCCACCTTGCGAAGGAATGTACACTCAACAAGAAAGTGGAAGAAGGCCCGAGGGACACTCCGGTCTCCACCAGGACGACATCTCCTAGCATCCCGCGGCCTACCTCATTGGGACTGCCCTCAGCGACCACCACTCCTGCTAATGATTCGGGTCTTCAGAAACCCTCTCCGCCAAAGACCAGGGCTCGTTCGGCAGTAGAAGCTGGTATGGTCTCGGATGTCCCTTCCCCCCCTTTACACTCTTCTTTTTATGATATTGATGTTTGTGCTTCCATCTCTCAGACCTCTATGGCTCACTGTGCATTATCATCATCTCCCCTGATTAGCACCACTAACCCCATCATTTCCACCTCCACCATATCGACTGGCCTCTCCCTGCTCCCACGGGATCGCTCCCCTCCTCACCCTTATTTCATTCAATCCAGATCCCTAGTCAATGAGACTCCCACTTGTCATTCGGGCCTGGGCATTGCTGCACCAGAAGGAGGAACCATCATTACTAGAGGCAGAAAATCCCACCTCTCAAAGGCTATCAGACAAGCCGAGGCAGAGGTTGTATCAGGCAGACAATCTACCATCGATGGGGTCATTAGAGCAGGCCACACCTCGAGAGGTGTTCCCCCATGAAGTGCCTTTCTTTCAACTGCAGAGGACTGGCTAGTTCCTCCAAGAAACTAGCCATGAAGCGGCTCATCGAATTAGAGCCCATTGACATTATCATGCTACAAGAAACCCTCTGCTCTGCTAACCAGATTACTCGAGCCATGCTAGCCATTACCCCTGGCTGGTCCTACTCTGCCATTGATGCCGTGGGCCGATCTAGTGGGCTGGCTATTGGTATAAACCCTCGCTCTATCAAGGTGGACTCGACTTGGGGGGGATTGGGCTATCTAGGGCTTGACATATACTCTGCAGATCTTGGTATGAACCTCTGCATTGTCAATGTCTATGCTCCTTGCACTCAGCGAGAATCTTTCTGGCAGCGTCTGCTCAACCTTACTATAATGAATGAAGATCGAGTGATCATCGGGGGAGACCTAAACTTCTCTTTGGGTTTCAGGGAATCTTGGGGTTCTGCAGCTCAAATCGATCCCATTACTGACTACATGACCAACCTGCTCGCCCAATCTAAGTTCATGGATATCCCCATGCAGAAAGTCCTTCCCACTTGGAGGAATAGGAGGGTAGGGGATGCAGCTCTGGCTCATCGACTTGACAGGTTCCTCATGAAGGATGCACTCCATCTGCAATTGCATCACTACAAACAATGGGTTGGTACGGGGGGTTGGTCGGATCATACTCCAATATACCTAGAGATTCGAGGTCCTTTCAAGAAGCCCAAGGCACCCTTCAAATTTAATCATACCTGGCTGAAGGATCCATCATATGTCAAGATGATCACCAATTATTGGACTACTCACCCTATCGATAATTCAGAATCAATGGCTAAAGGATTCTGCAAGAATCTCTCGGAAATCAAACACATATCTATCATTTGGGCAAAGGAGAAACAGGCCCGTGACTCTGCCCAGCTCTCCCAAATTGAAGAAGAGATATGCTCTCTTACTGATGACAGGGGGCTGGGATTCATAACAGCAGCAGACAAATGCAAGCTTATTGATTTGGAAAATAAAAAATCAAAGATTCTCAAAGAAAGAGAAGAGTCCGCAAGACTGAGGAGTAGGGCATTATGGATACAAGCGGGGGATGCAAATACGAAATTCTTCCACAATTTTGCTAAGCGCAGGAAAATATCAAACACCATCTGGAAGCTCCCTGCTCCTGATGGACAAATTGTAGACACTTTTAACAAGTTGGCTCATTTGGCAACCACACACTTCAGGGAGCTATACAAGTGCCCCCCCGGGAAGTCAATAAGCCTGATATCATTAATGTGGCAAACCACTTCCCGAGATTCGTGGAGGAAGAAGATGTGGGAGAACTAAATAGCCCGGTAACAGTAGAGGAGCTGGAAGGAGTACTGAAGTGGTTTAAAAAGGACAAGAGCCCTGGCCCGGATGGATGGACTATCGAATTTTACTTAGCATTCTTCGATGTTCTGGGACAGGATCTCCTGGGCGTGATCGAGGACAGCAGGACCACTGGATCCATCTATCATGCTATCAACTCTACCTTCATTGCTCTCATTCCTAAATCTGACACCCCTAAATCTTTCGATGACTACTGACCTATATCCCTTTGCAACTGCCTCTACAAAATTATCTCCAAAACTATTGCTAATCATCTTCGACCTATCCTCTCCAGATCCATCGCCCCCCAACAATTTGCTTTCCTTGCATCTAGGCAGATCCATGAAGCCATTGGACTGGCCCAGGAAGCCATACACTCCATATGGTCCAAACACCTAAAAGCCATCCTTCTCAAGATCGACCTCTCTAAGGCATTTGACCGGGTCAGCTGGCTCTTTATCAAGATGATCCTTATGCACCTGGGGTTCCCTCATGCCTACATCTCATGGATCATGGCCTGCATAACCTCCCCATCTTTCAACATCCTCATTAACGACTCGGCCTCCCCCTTTTTCCATTCCGAAAGAGGACTGAGACAGGGTTGCCCCCTATCTCCCCTGCTCTTCCTCTTGGTCATGGAAGGGCTCAGTCGACTCATGGAATCAGCTAAGCGATTTGGAGATATCTGGGGCCTTCGCATATCTGATCTATGTTCCCTCACACATCGACTCTTCGTAGACGATGTTCTCATCCTCCTTGATGGTAGTGTGCGCGAGTCGAGGAACTTCACCAAGGTCTTGAAACTTTTCTCTGCAGCTACAGGTATGGTTCCCAATCAGACGAAATCTACCATTACCTGCACCCGCACTTCGATTCAGGAATCCCAACTAGCGCTACAGGCATTCCCCTACAATGTCCTCCCTCTGGATAGAGGACTCAAATATCTAGGATTCAGACTGAAGCCTACTAGTCAAAAAATAGCTGACTGGGTCTGGTTGGTCGCCAAACTAGAGAAAAGACTTTCAGGCTGGAGCTATAGATACCTCTCTCGGGCTGGCAGATTGGTGCTCATTAAATCCGTCTTAGAGGCAACCCCAGTTTTCTGGATGGCACTTGCATGGATTCCGAGGAATATACTAGGGCGTCTCCAGCAGATGTGCAACAGATACCTCTGGAATGGGAACCAGGATAAAAGAATATTTGCTTGGATTAGTTGGAAGAAGATCACCCTACCCAAAAAATGGGGAGGTTGGGGGCTAAAGGAACTCCCTGATTTCGCAATGGCACTGGCAGCCAAGATGGGATGGACCCTATTAACCAGTCAAAACCTCTGGGCTCATGTCACTTACCATAAATATATCTGGCCTCTGAACATTATGGACTGGGCTAGGCTTCCATCATGGACATCGAAGGGATGCTCATCAATCTGGAAGGCCCTGATACACTCCTTTCCCCTCATCTGTGACCATCTTGCATGGTGAATAAATGATGGATTGCAAGGCAAGATTGGCCTTGATCCGTGGATCAACAGCGGGGGCAGACACACGCTCAGCCGAGACCTCATTGCACATCTTCATAATAGGGACATCCGCCATTTCGCCCATATTGCTGATCATCCGCGTTCAGACCTTTTCTCCCAAGCTTGGAAATCGGCCCAGCAACTTGATCTTCCCCCACAGTGGCACCAGGAGTGGCGCGATTATACCAATGCTTTAACCGAATCCCATATCCGCATTAAGCAGGGTCCCGACGAACTCATCTGGTGCAAGGCGGTCAATGGTATATACGCTCCAAAGTTTGGATACCACGCTCTCATCTCTCACAGAATACCAGATCCTCTACCCACGTGGTGGAACATCATTTGGAAGCTAAATGCTCCCCCTCACTCCAGACTATTCTTCTGGTGTGCAATCAAAGGTATCGTCCCTACGGGAGAACACCTTATGCGCAGAGCTATACACGGCCCCTCCCAGTGTACTTTCTGCAAGGCGGCATCGGAATCCTCGGAACACATTTTCCTCCAATGCCCCACTGTCCATACTCTTTGGAATAATATTCGTACTCATCTGGGAAGTATGGGGAATTGGACAAGGGAGGATCTCTCGGGTGCATGGACTGCCTGGCAACAAAATCACCCAGACTCAAAACTTCTCAACCTCCCCATCGTGGCAACCTGGTACATATGGCTAGCTAGGAATCAATCAATATTTGAGGATCAGGCTATAATTTGGTCTCGGATCGAAGTCTCCATCATCGCTGTGTACCAAGATATTCCTGAGCCCCCTCCTACACGAGCCAGGTCAATTCAAGCTCCGCCCACCATTGACAAATCGACCCCGTGGGCCTTCTTCGATGGGGCAGCAAATCAAACTAGCTGTGGAGGTGGATTTATTCTGCATATAAATGAACATCACAGATTCCTTGTAAAAATGGGACTCAACAGAGGAACAAATAATTTCGCTGAACTCTCTGCCATCCGGAATCTGCTTCATTTTGCATTATCTCATTAGTATACCAATCTTAATATTTTTGGGGACTCAATGATAGTTGTTAATTGGATCAATAATGTTTCTAGATGTCATACACACATGCTCAGCAACTTACTACATGATGCTCTCACTCTCAAAGCAGCATTTAATCAATTCTCTTGTTTACACATCTACAGAGAACATAACAGCGAGGCTGACAAACTATCCAAAGAGGCCTCATTACTTCCCAGAGGCGAATGGCTAATTGTGGAGCAGCAAGGGAATGAAGAACATAGGTTTTATCATAGACCATATATGGATCAGCAAGAACAACGGGACAACAGTCCCGATAGACATATATAAATGATCTTTTTTGCCCAAATGGGATATTGTATATAATTAGGAATATTTGATTTTGATGAATGGATCCTGCGAGATCTCGAATAGGCTAAAACAGCCAGACACATACATGTGTATTTTTGCGCACTTTTTGAAATTTCCCAGATACTACACCCTGCGAGATGGTTTTTTTGTATGCACAAACAGCAATGCCAATGGCATTTACTATATGTAATTTTCTAAACTTAATGAAAATTACTGATTTTTCCAGTGGAAAAATATTAAGCAGGAAAAGAATTCAAGAGAAAAAGAATATGGCAGGGAATTTGACAATGAATAGGAGTTACAAGGGCAGAGGGAAACTAGAAAATGGGTTGGCTCTAATACCATGTTAGGCCAGGAGTAACTCCATGAATGAACTTGTTTATTGCATTATCCATATCATGAATTTATACATGAGTGGAGAGACTCTTGGGATTCCAATTCCAAGGTCTCTTGGTTTTCTCAAATGCATAACTAACAATATTTACAATAATCCTTTCATATTAGGTGTCAACATCAACTATAGTGACGACACTTGTGCAACAAGTCTTGAAACTTTCGGAATGAGTGTGGTACATGTCTACATAATAAAAACGACTCATTAACACCAAGGTTACCCCTTGAAACAAACCAAAACTACATATATGTGATGTGTGATGCTTTCCATGCTAAAATATGACACTTTGATTTTCCTCTAAACGCGACAAAAATACTTAGAGAACACACATGTGATGACTCTTAATACTTTCGACGACAACATGTAAAGTAAAGGTAGGCCCTAAAATTTGGATGTAGGCTAAAATTTTGGAGGGTGGTGTAGCAGCGACAACACTTGGTGGCACACTGGTTGAATTCGAGCTTCTCTCCCTTGGTCAAATATTTTGTGCAGGTTCTAGTTCCTCAAGGAGTATTAATTCATAGTTCAGATTACTCTAGTTTCCCCACTTACCACATGTATAAACGTAGTCCCCTTCATCATTTCTTGTTTGAATGCAATCATAAATCCATCCATATCACAATGTTTTGAATCAGGAGAAGGGTAATTTTGTTCATGAGCTTTAGATTTTTAGAGTATTTTATCATCTTTGGTGTTGCTCCCCTACCAGAAAACCTGGAAAGTACCTCGGTGGAGTCACTTTAGGAATAAAAACATTACTTTGCTTCCAGCAAGCCTGGATAGTACCTCGGTGGAGTTGCTTGCTTCACCTCCCTACCTAGGAATCCTTTCTCTTCTTTCACCATTTATTTATTTATTTTATATATGACTATGCATCGGCACTTATTCATTTCATGGGGTGGAATATTTATCCTAGCTTATTGAGAGCATAAGAGGTTGTTCCTTCAGAGAAGCGTATATAAAACCTCCGATATTGGTTTGCTTGTTTAGATTTTCCCCTTGTCCTTCTATACTTGATAAGATTAGTGTGGAAAACATTGAAACATAAAGAACCAAGTACAAGCATGAGGTGTCTAGAATAAACACAAATATCATAGTTTGACACAAATCTTTCCTTACACAAGGGTCGTATTTTCCATTAGAACATCGTTGACCAAAAGGTGTAACCAAGACGAAGAAGAAGGAATGAAGTGATCCAGATTTAAATAGGAACGCAACAAATTACAGAGATAACCATAAACATAAAGATGCAATAGAAATAATACTTCATTTCATTTATGTAAAATACTGAGATATGCTTACAAACAGAAAATGGAAATGAACAGCTAGGGCGATGGTAGATTATCTCTGAGAAGAGATGTGGTTGCTACATGCCTTTGAACTATCTTAAAATGAGGCTCGAAGGCCTATTTATTGTTGAGAAACAATGGATAACCCTTAACATCCAAAAACCTAACCCTAGAAGATGAAACGCCAAATTGTGGGCCCCGTTTGGGTAAATTGGTACATCAATTTCCCGGGGTCGTAACTTTGGCACCCGATCTCCATTTGACACATACAATAGCTCATTAGAAAGATCTATCCAAGAACTATAACTTTGGGATGGACCCAATTTCCCAAAAAATGTCGTTTAGGGCCTAAAAATGGCTCCAGAAGTTCAAGACCCGAAAAACTACTAAAAATAGTAAACTATGCTACAATTTAGGAAACTGAAAAACTAAAAGAGACAGGTGTGGGGGTCCAAATGGGATAGGTGGGTGGCCACCAACATCCACCTGGATCATTCCTACCCCCTTAGGAAGCAATGGTCCCTATTGCATTGAGTTTCTCCCTGAGATGAGGAAGCTTCTGCTGAGCTGGGTTTTTGGTGAGTTGTTCTACAATCTCTGATGTGTCCAGTAATGGTGGGAAGCATGGTCAATGACGGTCCACATTGAACACTCGGTACAAGCGAAGGAATGGAGGAATGTTGTGCTCCAAAGCATTGTTTCCCATAGCTTTGGTAATGTTATAAGGACCACGGCGGAGTGGTCTGAGCTTCTGATGGGCTCTTATCAGGCGTTCTTTCTGCCGATGTAACCAGACTTTGTTGCCTACCTGAAACTTGTGTGGTAGCCCTGTGGGTGAGGAGAAGTTGTTCCTGTGTTCTTGCATGACCGTATCCCTCCATTGCTACTGCTGCTACATAGAGGAACCCTTCGTGGGGGTCATGGATGTAGCGACAATCTTCCCCTTACTTTGGGAAGGAACCAGACAGATGAATTTCCTAGTCTGGGAGATGAGCTTGCTACCTATCTTAGAAGTGATAAAAGAGGTGGTGGTAGGTGGGGATACCTATGGTATCCTGTATAATGAATTACACAAAGAAATAATGACATCATGAGGCCTTGACTCATACACAACATGTCGCCTCCACAAGTATGGTTGGCCTAAAAATACATCACAAACATCTAGAGGTGTAACATCACACAATACCTCATCTTTGAAGGGCTTGATGCTATAGGGAAGGCGACACTCTTGGCGAACTTTGAGATCTCGTCCTTCATGAAGCCACCCGATACTATACTGCTGCAGGTGTGGTGTAGTCAGTAGACCCAACTGCTTCACGACCTCTGCTGAAATGAGGTTCTTTTGGCTACCACTGTCAATAATGAATTGCAGCGGTGAACCCTTCACCTACATCTGTGAGTGGAAAATATGTTCCCCCTCCTCTAGATCTTCGGGCCCATTCTTCTAGATCTTGGCAGTGGCAACAGTGACACTGGGCTCCGCATCAATGATCTGCTTCCCTTTGCCATTCCCCTTGTTGGGTTATGACTCAGGGTCAGAACATGCATCTAATTCTGAAGCCTTCAACTCAGCCACCAACAACTGCTTGGTCCAACACTCGGTTTTGTTATGAGTGGGACTCTTGTGGAACTCACACCACTTTCTTGTGTCCTTCTTCGACTTCGTGGTGTTTTTTGTTTATTGCGTCTTTGACGGGTTGTCTTGGGTCACCCCGCCTTGGCTTTGTCTTTTAGTCTTCGAATTTGCAAATCCAAAGTCTCGCTTCTTCTATTTGAACTTTTGCTCGATTTTGATAGTGTATCGGTATGCCGTGCCGAGCGAGGAGATGTCCAGGAACTCCATCTCTTCCTTGATTTATCTGTGTAGGCATCAGCGGTATTTGAGTACCAAATGTAGCTCAGAATCTTTGATACCCAACTATGTGTGAAGGGTATGAAAAATGTTTGTGAACTCCAACACATCTTGGTCCCTTCCCTGCCATAGTGTGGTCCATTTGATGTATTTGTCCTCATAGTTTTTGACAAGGTAGTACTGCTCCATGATGGCATCCTAGAGTGAATCCCAAGTAGGTGCAGCTGAGAACAGTGAACCCGTACTTTCATCCTTCTGCTCGTAGTAGGTTTCCCACCAGTCCTGAATGGGGGGGGCTGCTTTAAGAAGAGTGAAATTAATATTTTCCCAACTTGAAAATTCATGAACAGAAAAATACCCTTCTAGAAAATTTAACCATTTATCTACAACATCCAAGTCTATTTGACCCTCAAATATGGGGACTTCAAAATTAACTTGTACCTTGAACGGTGTGGCATTTCCAGAGTAGCTGTTGGAAGTCGATGCATCGCCTCTGGGTAGCGCTAAAGGATCTGTGCAAAGATGTCCATCATTGCGTTCCTTTGTCGCTCGAGGGCTTCTTCAAGCAAGATTTTGATAGGATATCCTGCCCCCTCATCTTTCTTATCATCCGCCATGGGAGGCCGTCAGGATTTTTGAGGCTGGTCTTGCAAAGGTTCGACCAGTTCAAGCCCTAACTCCTTATATCCTGACCTTGTTGGGGAAATGCAAAGAAAAACAAAGAAAAGGCAGACGGCTCTGATGCCATTGATCCAGATTTAAACAGGAACAAAACAAATTACAGAGATAACCATAAACACAAATATGCAACGGAAATAATACTTCATTTAATTAATGTAAAATACTGAGATATGCTTACAAACAGAAAATGGAAATGAACAGCTAGGGCAACAGTAACTTATCTCCGAGAATAGATGTGGTGCCTACATGCCTCTGAACTGTCTTACAATGAGGCTCGAAGGCCTATTTATTGTTGAGAAACAATGGAAAACCCTTAACATCCCAAAACCTAACCCTAGAAGATGAAACGCCAAATTGTGGGCCCCGTTTGGGTAAATTGGTGCATCAATTTCTCGGGGTCGTAACTTTGGCACCCAATCTTCGTTTGACGCGTACAATAGCTCGTTAGAAAGATATATCCGAGAACTATAACTTTGGGAAGAGAAACATGGGTCCATGTTGCTCCCAGATTTCCCTAAAAACGTCGTTTAGGGCCTCAAAACGGCTCTAGAAGTTCAAGACTCAAAAAAATACTAAAAATAGTAAACTGTGCTTCAATTTAGGAAACTAAAAAATTGAAAGAGACAGTTGTGGGGTCCAAATGGGATAGATAGGTGGCCACCAACATCCTACTGGATCATGAAGGTTAGCCAAATGTTACAGTGTCACAAGACTCTCCTCAATTCTACCACATACATTGGAACAAAAAACACACTTACACATGATGCTTATTCACATGAACGAAAGAAAACAGAATGAAAAGAATGAACATGAGAAAAAAACAAAAACAACAATCTATATACATAGGGTAGGGAACAACCCTAGACTCTCATTGAAAATATTGTTTCTAATAATGGCCATTGAGAGGAAGAGAGTCAAACTTCCCATCCAAAGATTGGATATGATAAGTGTGATGGCCAAGCTTACCATGAACAACAAATGGTCTGATCCATAAGGACTAGAAATTAGTGTGTTTCCCCTTCTCTTCATGGGCTTTATCCCATTCAATACCAGGTCACCCCCACTGAATTCTTTTTTCACTGCAAAATTCTTATCAAACCATATCTTGATATAGTTATGATGAAGAGAAAAAGAAATCTTTTTCTTTCTTTCTTTCCTCCTGTAACTTAAGGATATTGTTTATCCTACTCTAAACCAAGAGACAAGGTTGACCCTGAGATTCTTGTGAAAGTTGAAGGGAAGGCAGGTAAATGTTCGAAGGTAGGATGGCTTCTTTCTCATACACTAGGAAGTAAGGAGAAGTATTAAGAGAAGGAATATTCATGACATGATCAGCCCATAGGGAATTCACCAAAGTAGTGTGTCAGTTCCTTTATTTAGAGAAAACAATATTTTAAATGATGTAGATAAGGTTCTTATTGGTTGAATCAGCAAGATCATTTCCCTGCAAGTAGTAGTTAGTTCAATGTTTCAATACGATGTCATTTTCCAAAGCAAAAACATAAATTTTAAGTGATGAAAAATATGTTACTTTATAAAAAACAAGTGGAGTCAGAACGTCGAACCTGGTAGTAATATTCTACTTGAGGAAGTTGATGACTTACGTTATGTCCATCGCTTGAAATAATTTGTAGCAGTAAGAATATAGTGGTATTGCTTCGATGACTGTGGAAATATATCACTGATAACATCTTCTACATCGATGGGTTGCAATGCGGCAACTAACTTCTTTCCTTGGCCAACTCATTTCTGACAAACCAGACACTTGCAGGCATAAGCATGAGCATCTTTGAAAAGTGTGGGCCAATATAAATCACCTCACATAAATTTTTGTGTCATAATGTTTCCCACAAAATACCCTGCAGCTAGTCCATTGTGGAGATCACATAGAACCCTTTTCGAAACTAGTGCTTCCAAGCATGTAAGCAAGACTTTGTTCTGGTACTTTCTAAAAAGCACTCCATGTACCAATTGATAAGATGGATCTTTTAGTCTGATTTCCGTCTTTTGTCTCATTTATAAATGAGAGGGTAGAGTACTGTGCTCAATATACTATCACAGGTCTGTGTACCAAGAATTTGGTGTGTTAGTGGGGGCAACTTTTTCATTATTGTACATTTCAATCTCGTGCTCCCATCTAGAAGAGTCATATTCTGGTGTATTTGTCGCTTCTACTGCTAGCTGGCATAGGCCATGGCCCTTGATAGTGTGAACTAGTTTAAACTCAAGATCATACTCTTGTAAGCCAGTCATCTAGTTCACTCTTCTTTCACCTAGCTCTTGTTGAACGAACAACGATCTGACAACTGGGTGTGACACAAAGATAATACAATGATTCTTCAGAAGATAAGGTCTAAAGTGTTTTACTGTATTTTAGACTGTGTAAGATTATTTATCAATGGAAATATAATTAATTTTAGGTTCTTGCAAGCTGGAACTCAAGAATGATATGGTTCGCTTGTTATTTTGATCACCCTTCTATGTAAGAATGACAACAAGAGAAGTATCATAAACAAAGGTGTATACCAGTAAATATTTGTTGAAGTTTGGACTATATAGTGCTTGTGCTTCTACAATTTTTTGCTTTATATGGGTGAAAGCATCCTTTTCCCTTTTATCCCACTTGTATATCACATCATTCTTTATCATCTCTTGCAATGATTTCACTATTTGTGTGTAGACAGATATGAATTTGCGGAGAAAATTAATTTTCCCTAAGAAGGACTACATCACTTTCTTGTTCACTAGGAAGGGAAACTAAGTAATATTTTTGACCCGTTCAAGGACCACCTTAATCCGAATTTTTGTGATGATATGGCATAAGATATTTCCCTTGGACATCCTGAAAATTCTCTTCTTGGGATTAAGAGATATCTCATATTAGCGACATCACTCGAAGACTTGCTTCAAATGGCATAAGTGGTTAGATCTTATTTTCAAAAATAGTGTTATGTCATCAAGATATACCACTACACTCTGACCAATCAAACCGCAAAATGTGATGTCCATTGCACGTTGAAAAGTTACACCTGCATTGATAATTCCAAACAAAATTATATTAAAAGAAAACATAACCCACTCGGTTCAAAATGTCATTTTAAGTCTATCGAGTTCAAACACCAGAACCTACTTGTAGCCCAAAAATCCATCTAGCAAGGAAAACCTTTTAAACCTTGATACTCTTTGTAGAATATGTTCCATTAACTACACTGGATAATTGTCCTTATCTGAGGCATGATTCACATTGTGAAAATCCATACACAGATGTATTTCCCCGAACTTCTTTCTCACTGGGACCAAATTTGATACCCATGTTGAATGTTGCACTTTTAAAATGATTTTAGCATCCAACATCTTTCTCAAATATTTCTAAATCAGGGGATCAAGCATTAGATGAACCTTACAAAGCTTCTACTGAAAAGACTTGGCCCCTTCCTTGATGTGAATTACATGTTGGATTATTCATGTGTCATAAGTTTTGATATCATCATTGTTCCACGTGAAAACATCTCAGTACTACTTGAAAAGTTGGATAAAAGCATGTTACTCTTGAGGTGTACAGTTGATACCAAGATTGACAAATTTCAAATCTTCCTCTGTACCAAGATTTATATTTTCATGCGACAGAGTCGAGTTATGTATCTTCATGTTTACGATCCACTTAAAGCGAGTTTCCAATCCATACATATTTTCCAGTGACACCACACACTTTGACATGGGGTTTCCTTTGCTTGCTTGAGTTGCATCCTATAACGCTTTATTGTGCTTGTCTTCGTCGATGGCTGCATATTTGAACACATTAGGATTTTCCATAAAATCCACTATTTATTGGTCGTAATTGAAAATGTGAAAATTAGAGATATTATCAGGAATGGATGACCTATAAACCATTTCAATATAAAATCCATCCCTTAGTGGTGATAACCTAGCAGTAGCATTTGTATCAGCAACAACGTTATGGATTCTAGAAACATAAACAATATTAAAACCTTGGAATTGTGAAATTACATGCCATTCCTATTGTTGATAACTTTTGAGATTAGGTGACACACAATGTATAGTATTTTGTACCTGTCTATTGATGGTGTTGGACCCACCAACATTCAGGGGATCTCCACAATGTAAAGTCCTAATTATACCTCACATTGTTTCATGTAGGAGTCCCATCTGGTATAAAGGCTCGATTGCCAAATTCTTAAAGATTTTCCTTGGATCTAACTGTTAGCAAGAGAGAGGGGTGCAAAGGTATCTTCGAAAAGAAAGAATGTGTGTCTGGTGAGTGTTCATTTGCAATTGTGTCAAGGTTCTTCTACTGCAAGGGGGAGAGAAAGGTGAGCCTCTAAGTGAGAGATAATAGTACCACCCAAGAAGAGACACACATGAACCAGAAGGGTTCGTCTAACACCCAATGGAATCTTTTGCAGCGGATGCGATGGTCACAACAACCAACAAATAAATAAATATATGTCTAATATCCTATGGAATGGTCCACAAGGATGGGACAACAATAACAACCATTACAACACTTTCTCAATAAGGTAAGTACTAAAATGACTGAAATAGTTAACTATCTTAGCACATGTGAAAGAAAACATAAATACAAACATCCGCAGAATAGTCTTACAAACATTCATAGTCCATGCATGAAGAACATGTTGGCCTTGAAGGCTTATGCTATTAAGCAAAAGTTCCAAGACACATGTTTACAAAGTACATCACTAGCCCCAGTAGTGGAGCATTGGAGCCACTCCTTACTCCTCAGATAACTAGTTGATCTCTTTAATGCTTTGTGGGAGGAGTCAAGGTGAAAATTCCTTTGCTCATACAATGAGGGAGTGTATAAATCCAAGGGGGACTCTTTTAATACCCTCATGACTGTTTGACTTCCTATGACTTTTCAACTTACATGAATCTTTACATTCCATGTGTGTCCTTTAGACTTCCACTTTACAATATATTTTGAATACAATATACATGATTGTTTTCGGGAAAACTAGTGTTGCTATTTGATCTGTTAGTCCCACTAAGATGGGTAGCTATCTTAGAAACAAACAATTCAAAGTAACTTGTGTTTTCCTTTATGGATGATAGATAAGAGAGAAGCAGAGAGCAACAACCTCAATCCTTCACTTGGCTCCTTGCTTGTTTCCTCTCCCTTTGATAGAGCTCGCCACTCCTTTCTCACTTGTCCCACTTCAAAGAACACCTGTAGAGGCAAAGCAGCAAAATACCATCAAAGCATAGATATCTATAATAACATAAACAATGCAAAATCAGAAGTACATTTACCATACATTGCATTCACAAATACAAGATTTACAAGTACACAAGTATATGGAGGAAAACTAAAATAGCTTGATTGATAGTAGAAGTAGAAGAGAGGATTACAACCTAGTTGTCTGATCTAGCATCATCCTCCCAACATGAAAGCCCTCTTCACCTCATGAAAACAAATATCACCCAACAATACAATGTCTCAAAGAGAAACCAACAACACTTCCTTACAAATTACAAAATTCTAGCCTCTGGATCTCTGGGATGAGGGATCCATTTATAGATATTTGCAGAGGAGTGAGTCAGCTTTTGGTTTATGAGTAGTGTCATTTCACTGATAGTTCTTGGTTCCACTTGGAGATTTCATGGTCTCTTACTCATCCCTAGGCGAATTCTGAGAGGCAAGTGTCATATTAGCAGTTTCTAGAAGATTCTCTGAGTTTCCACCTAGCAAACTGCCTCTGCCATTTGTCTGTTCTCACTCATCGCACCCTACAAAAGGACCTTTCAGTATGCATCGCACCCCTTGTGTGTAATAGGTGATATGCATTGCACCCTCAGCATGGAGCAGTCTGTATGGTCCAGTTTTGACCAATTCTGAGTAGTTTTTCAGGGAGAACTTTTGGGAAATGATGTAATCAGTTGACCTTGATCTTTTAGGGTTTGAAACAACACTTTTAGGAGTTTGAGAGCCCTTGGTTTATCGACATATGTGAATGGGGCTGCATTGCCCAAATATGTCTATAACAGTTGCCCCCTAAAGCATGAGGTTGTAAATCTTCTGATGTCGGGTGAAATGATTTATCATGAGGATACGAGGTTTTTCGAACTGGAAGGTGACCTGTATAAAATACAATACAATACATTAAATTCATATTATTTTCATGATCTAGCTGAGGCGGGCATTCCCATGCTCAGCTTTATAAATTCATTTTCATGTACATAGGACAGACAACCGTCTATGTGGCAAATTGATGATTCTTGTAGAACCATCATCCCTTAGCTTGGATGATCATTTGTGCAGCTATGGAGTACATTTGATGTCTTTATTTTCTTGGATATATCACAACCTAGATGGATGAAACTAGATCTGGGTTCTTCAAACTTGTTCAATCTTCACCCGATGTACAAGTCGATCCATGTGAAAAGATGTCTTGAAGTCGAACATGGAAAGACATCGCCTGATTACCAACCAATGATGTAAGTTGTTAAGATATGCGAGAGGAATCACCGATAATGATAATGACCCTCAAGGTACTATAGTACAATTCACATGGTGTGAATATAGGACCTGATGTCAAACACCACGCAAAATCTTTCGGTCAAAGGCCATTGATGTAAACCTGTCGCCGAAAATGAGAAACTTTCCATTGAGGCATGCAAGCTTCAAAGTACTGAAAGGGTTTTTCCTAAGTAAACTTCTTAGATAATGAGTTGATGTCGACAAGAAGTGACCCGTCATAGGAGGGTCTTAATTAAAGCCACATCTACGACAATAAATGAAGCAAATGATTTTCTGGAGGTGAAAACGATCTAATGATACCAGGTTCATGGTGGCGGTCATGAAAAATGGAGAGTGAAGGTATTGTAGTGGATGAGGCGTTAGCTGGGTTGGTGAATTCTCTGAGTGACTTCTCTTGAACATATTGGCGACATTGTGATGGACTGGTAGTGTTAACCCCATGGATGGTAAGGAGGACCAATGGTGATGGTGAATGGAATAACACAACCTGACTCAATCATGGTGATGGAGTGAAAGTGTCATGTTCAAGAGCGACCTGCTACCAATGAAGTTTTTCAAGTTTTCTTCCCTTTTTCCCCAGTCATTGTTGACCAATACCTCTTTATTTTTATCAAGCTTGAGGAGGATAACATATGCTTATTCTATAATTTTCCCTTCGAGCAAACCCGTTGCTATGTTTTAGCAAGCCTAGCGACAGTGAAACTCGCTCTTGTCCGAATAGACAAGTTTGTCGCTATTGCTTTCACAAGTTTAATGACAAAGACCACTTGGTCCTTTTCATATTTAGAGAGTTTGAAAAGAGACGAAAAGGAAACTCCAGTAGTCCTTTTTCATGGTATAATCCCTTAAATCTAAAAAAGTATAAAATAATACAAAAGGGATGACTTTTCGATAGTTTTAGCGAGCCGAACAAGACAAGTGCTCGATCTTTTTGTGTAATGATCCCTCAGCTCCAAAAGGATTAAAATATAGAGGAGGGATGGCACTTCCCTTTAATTTAACGAGCTGGAAAGGCCAGTAGTTCAACGATCTTTTCATATTTTATGCGTCTAAAAAGAGCTTAAAAGAGACTCGTTTTTTAGGAACGAGTGATGTATCCAGGTAGCAACTAGTTCCAGGTAAGTTTGGAACTTCTCAAACACGGCAGTGTAACGAGGGTGGCTAATAGAATCACTCAATGCAGTTGTTCCTCAAAAGGGTAAACAATCAAGTGGACGCATATGATTGGCTAAAAGAGTGGAGGTGATGGTAAGAACACGACCAAGGCTCAAAAGGCTGATAGTAATGCGATCACAAAGGTTATTTACCGTGGGTGGATTCATTTTTTAATGAGCTTTAATCTTTAAAAACTATTCTCAATGGCGGGTTTATTTTTTAACGAGATTGAACCCTATGGTAACACTGCTCATTTCTAGGTTTATTTTTTTAATGAGCTTGAACTTTGCGGAAACATTGCTCATTGCGGGTTTATGTTTCAACGAGCTTCAACCCTGTGGTAACATTGCTCGTTCCAATCGTCTTTTAAAGATGTCTCTTATTTAGTAGGTTCATTTTTTAGTGAGCTTGCCCCATGCGAAACTTTGCTCAGTTCCTTTTGTATGCGGGCTAGAAACGACCAACTACAGAACTAACTACACTACAAGTTAATGAACTACCGAGGTTAGGTAGGATAGCTTCCTACAAAACATTTCCTTTGCTTTGTCAGGGCCACTGACAAAGGTGAATGGTGGATCAGACCAATCACCTAACCTAAGTAGTTGAAGTTAGTAAAATACTACGAGGTTAGAGTTACGCTGGTCACTTTTCACTTGAATAAAAAAGGTTTGCATGCTCCCAAGTATAAAGAAAAGTAGAGTTTCCAGGTTACCATATGGAAGTCTTGCATTTAAGCAAGATTGTTTCATCCACGGAGCAGACAATACACTTCCTGGGCTTTGTCCATCGAAATATACAAAGGTGAATGGTATGGGTCGACGCTTCCAATCACATAACCTTTGAGGAGATCCTGTTTCGGACTGATCCCACATCCTACACGGAAATGGCGTTTCAGACCAATCATATATCCTACAACGAGGAGATCTTGTTTCAAACTGATCCCGTATCCTACATGTAAATGGTGTTTCAAGCCAATCATATAACATACAAGGAAATCTTTCTTTTCATCTGGGTTCGCCTGCCATAGCAGACTAGGGTGCATGCCCCCAAGCTTCGTTACATTCACCGAATCACTCGCGGTAATTAGGTGGATGAACTGGAGGTTGAAGAGACATTCCTTGTGCAAAGAGACCATTGAGGGATGGTGTTTGACTCGTAGCTGTGTTCAAACCGGGAAATGAAAGCTAGTAAACAAGCTATACCATTCTGCCTTCATATAGGAAACACATCACCCAAAAGGGTGAGGAAACAATAGCTCCCATGCTATAAATGTAGTCACACCCAAGGAGTAGATTATAATCTAGCGACCCTTGGACTACCATCACGTTCAAATGAACATTTTTCCTTCTCAAAGTTATATGCACATTTGGAAGGATCCCTAACGGTCAACTGGTTCCTTTATTGAAGCTTGACAAATTTTGATTCTCAGGCAGAAGTGATGGCGAACCAAGCTCTTTCCAAGTAGTTGAGGAAAGGATACTCACAGAAGCCCCTTCATATATGATAGTGCCAGCCATGATCATTCTGTAAACTTGTACTATGATTCTGAATGGCACATTAGATGGAAGGGAGGGTCCTACTAGTAGATTCCAATCAAAGGAAATGAGTAGATTGCTTGGAGGAGGGACCGAATAAATGGCCGGATGAATCTCTTGAAATGGGGAACTTCCCTCCTGTGGTAAAGGAATGGGTAGATTGTCCCCATGTTCATCAGACTCTGTAACTATAGCTTTTGGAACACCAAATCTAGAGACTACATGATTGGAAAAGAAAAGAGCAGCCGTTTCGCCGCTATTGTTTAATGTAGGCATCACCTCAACCCATTTTGTAAAATAGTCGACTGCGACTATGATATAACCATGCCCCCTGGCCGAGGTGGGGTTACATGTCATGAAATCTATGCCCCATTTGGTGAATGGCCCAACAACAACTAGTGGATGCAGTGGTGTGGGTGGTAGTCTAGTTTTGCGGTCGAAGATCTCACAAGCATGGCAACTTCTAACCGATATTATGCAATCTTTAAATATAGTAGTCCAGAAGTAACCTGCTCATAAGATCTTTTATGCCATAGCGTAACTAGATTGATGCCCCCCACACGCACCTAAATGACAATCATTCACAACTTTTTCAGCCTCCTCATGGGTGAGGCACCTTCGCAAAACTGTATCGACACCACGACGGTAATGAGTATCACCGACGATCATGTAGTCTTTTGCTTGGTATCGAGTACGTCGTTGTTCGGAGCGAAAGGTATTAGGCCTAAATGTTTGGATTTTGAGATAGATCAGTATATCTCCATACCACGAATCGCTTGACAATATCAGAAACAGAGATTCGTCCACGATTGATGCTTTAGATGTTGAATCGTTGGACGATGATGGGAGGTCGCATAGTAACTCCGTGAAAACTAGAGATTTCTTTGATTTGGATTTTGTGAATTCCAGATCAAACTCTTGCAAAATCGCTATCCATTTTGAATATTTTCCCCCTAGTAATTGACGTGATAGAATGTAGGTCATAGGGTGCCAATCTGACAGAATGGTTGTTTTGCAAAAGAGGATATAGTGTTGAAATCTCTGTATTGCTTGAATGACTACTAGAGCTAGCTTTTCAACATAGGAGTACTTGCTTTCTGTATCATTTAATTTGAGACTTAAATAATAGACTGCATGTTCAATTCCGTCATCTTCTTGTACTAAAACCATTGCAATGGTCGTATCTGCTGCCGCAAGATACAGGTTAAAGTATTTTTTATAGTCAGGAGCGTACATTAATGTTGCTTTTATTAGGGAATGCTTTAAACCGTCAAAGGAAGCTTGCGCAACCTGATCCCAGTTGAAGGGCACTTCTTTTTTCAAAAGTCATGTATAACCTTTAGAAAGTTCGGCGTAATTTGGAATGAACCTCCTTAGAAAGTTTGCTTTCCCTTGGAGTTTCTGAATCTGAAGCAAATTTGAAGGTGGAGGCATGTTGATGATTGCCTGAACCTTACATGGGTCGAGTCGAATTCCATCCTTAGAAACTACGAAACCAAGTAAACAACCAGAACTGACACAAAACACACACTTGTGTGGATTGATTCGTATCTTGTAGTGTCGGAAATGTAGAAATATAGCTCTCAAATGTTGCGGATGATCAGTCCGCTTTCGTGAATGAGCCGATAGTGTAGAAATTTTGAATAATAAACACACATTCAATGGAGATTATCCTGATCATGTACTATTGCGGAATACATACACAATACATAAGCTCCTCTACATTGATCATCAATATAGCAGCATTAATAATAATAAAACATCAAGAGCAGGCACACATTAACACAATATGTAACCGAGGGAAAGCTTACAGCTGAAAACCCCACACTATCTGTATGTTAATGATTGAGAACATGTAACATTACAATAGTCAATAATTCTCACAAGTATCCAGCACTATCTCCACCTGTTACACACAATACAACTCAGATATGATCTCCAAATCTATTCCACTGCTTGCCTGCCTCCACTGCTCAATACTTGCTCAAGAATGGATTAGAATGGTTGAGACAAACTCGTATTTACCTCAAAAGAATCACTCACACTGGGAATCATGTGAGCAGAGGCTATAATCACTTGGTATTGGCCAATTCTCATTGGCATAATTCAATCCCTATGATTGTGCAAATCCTCATGCACAACTATAGTCACAACTGATAGCAATCTGATCCTCTAACACCTATCCCTGCTGAACTGAACATGCACTGACATGCAACTGAATTAATTGATGTATTATTTAGTTGCATTATGAGTTAATAATTAGTTTAACAACTCATCATTAGTCTATTTGTAGTTAGACTAATTACAACTAGTTTAACCAAGTCAAACTGAACACAACTCCATCAACTCCACAAAACTCAACTGATTGAGTTCTAACTGAAGTCATGCATGCAACAACTCAACTGACCCACAAAGAAAGCGTATTTCCTTCTGACAGCTGCATCTGCCACATATGTAGCTCAAACTGAAGTGCTCCAAGAGAATAAGATAAAGTTTATAGTCTAAATATTATTATAAGCTAATAATATTTGATTGCTCTATAATTAGACTT
>APFE030660021.1:0-15703 GCA_000404065.3 Pinus taeda
CAACCCCCTTAGTCCATTGTTGAGGTTCACAAACCCGTGGAAGTCTTGGTTGGACTATGATAGTCATGTACTTTACCTGAGCAAATTGGGGAAAATTGTTGGGGTATGTGACAAAGTGTTCATTAAATTTCAGCTTGTCAATCATGTTGAGCATGCCACCTTATTTGATAACACCTTTCAAAATTGAAGGTGTTAACAATTTATACTTTGGCTCTTTCAACAACTGAGTTTTTTATTTTGCAACAAGTTGTAGAGGCCGCACACCACTAGCGACTTTTGTCCTTGATTTATTGGGAACTAATGATGAGGCCATGGCATATGTATCTAACAAATACAAAATTCATCTGCAACTACATTTTGATTAGTTTTGTGCTTCATGCCTCGACTTTACTCTTACAAATATGAGACAATGAGAAAAGAACTAGATGAAGTCTTAGTGACTTACATGCCTTGTGCACATTTTCAAGAACAATAACTTTTAGTAATCTTGGTTATATCTTATAATAACTTCACTAGTCATGAACATCGTTTGTGATTCTAGCCATGGTAGAATTCATGCCAAGATACCTTCCTAACATTTCCGCTGATCTAGGACACATTTTTCTTTAATAGATTTAATGTCCCTTTTAATATATTTCCACAATGCCCATCCACATGGGTGGCACATGCTTTTACTGGTTCCTTTTTCTACAATTTCTTGGTTTCTATTGGCATCATTGACCACTAGATGTAGTCCACTTTTCATGTTATCACTGGTACTACACACTTTCCTTGAATGCTTATACATGTGGCTGTGCAATGTTCTTGGTGCACAATGTGTTAGCCCTTCACTGCAACAAGATATATCTACTTTTCCAAGTTAGTCACATTGTTCCTGCCAACACAACATTCTTTGGGCTCTCTACTTCACAATGTTGACCTATGAATGCCAATAAGGTTACAAAAACAAATATTTTTTACCCCTACAAACACATCAACTTTGGAAAGTGGGGTAATTGTCTCTAGACAATTTTAGTCGGTTCACTTTGACAAGTTCATTGTTGGGATCCTCATTTAGTTTCTCCAATTGTACTGTCATTGCATTTGTGACATACTGCATAATATACAATCCAAGCTAATGCATATGAAATTTCCTAGGGTGTTTCATAAATTCGTTGTCATACATCAACACAAGATCATCAACCTGGGATTTCTTTTGCTTGATATGGAAATCATGCCATGCCTTTTCCCTAGCCTTCACCTCCTAATAGGTCAACATTTTTCACCTCCTGAGTTCAATAAATATGGAGAACTAGAAATGAAAAGGTTTGTTACTAAACTACATATAAAAGTAATTTTATAAGAAGAAATCATTTTTTCCAAACACGCTTGCAAGCAATATTTCAAAATACAATATTTTCAAACATTCTATTTTGGTTTGATTTTCTCTACAGGAGCATGTAATGTGCAACTTTATAATTTCAATACATAAAGTTGGTTTTTTAGTAAATTGATATATAATTGTACTTTAAACCTCTCTAAAATGACAATTTGAGATACTAAGATTTGGAATAAGTTAATGAAATAAATAGCACTAATATGATTTTATGGTTATGTAATAGCCGTGGGAGATTGCGTTAGAAAACATAAACACCAAACAAAAAAACTTAGGAAAAAAGGACAAGCAAACAAAAAGATAACTCCTCGGAGAACCACATTAAAGAAAAAGTCAACTGTCTAATTAAACAGAACAACATATAAGTGAGAGGAAGAAGCTTACCTTAAGAATGTCATTGCAAACAGTAGCACAATAGCCTTTGTGCCATTAATATTTTCTCAAGTAATATTGTCAAGTTGGAAGTGATAGGTTTGGAGTTGAAAGTAAGATCACCAAGTGAAATTCTATTCAAGATGGAAAGGTCCTATTGTCCCCCACCTTGTGAAGAAGGATCGCCCCTTTCTCTTTCATTATTCCTATCAAAAGAACCTTTTCTCCTTTTGTCTCCCTCCCTTTAAATTTTCTTTCCGATTCAATTATCCTTTTCAACTTCTCATAAATTGAACCTTTTCTCATTTTCTCTCACTTTAAATTCATGTTCCCATTCCCTTTCAATTCCCCCCACGAACCTTTCAAAAAATACTTCTTGCTCGATAGCACCGTGAAACCCTCTATAGTCGCTTTCCCTTTTCGTCTCTACATCATCCCCAATTCTTGTTCATAATTTGATCCCTCTTTGATAGAAACCTCCCTTGACTGGACACTCAACCTTCCAGAATATATCCCTTCTCCCCTTGGCTAGTTTGTTTCATAAAGCACTCTGCAATCCATTCCAATATATTTTCTTTATTTGTTAGTGATAAGTAACTAGGTCAAATCCCAATGAGTTTAGGGTAGTTTTTTTGACATAAAAGAAATCCTCTAACATGCCAAATAAAATAATCCTTCGTAGGTGACAACATGCAAAAAATGAGTTTTATACTTTTAAGCGCTCATTTGCTTTAAAATCAAGTTTAATATCTCTATTTTGAAACTAACATGGAATTTTTTTGGCTCAAGTCTTTCGTGAATATCTGGCGAGTCTCTCATGTCAATAAGATTTTTTATCTCTAGCTTGGCCTAGCCATTTATTGAATATATGAAAAGTGTCTTGATGATCTTGTCAATAATAGTGGCAAATTCCTATCATGGACCTCTCCAAAGACCATTATCAATCCATAACACGTTGAAATCTTCAATGGTCCCATTCCCTTTCCTTTTCCGTGTTGTCCCCAATTATCGTTCCATCATTATGGCCTTTTTTAATAGCAAGCTCCCTTGATCGGTCACCGACCTTCCAATTAAGTCGATTCCCGCTCCTCTAGCCTAGGTTATTTCACAAAGTCATCTGCAATCCATCCCAATAGGATTTTTTTTATCTGCTAGTGGTAGGTCATGAGGTGGAAACCCTATGAATTTTGGGTAGACTTTTGGTCATTAAATAAAGCCTCTGGCATTCCAAACAAAGTCAACACCAATTTACATACTTTTTAGTGTTTGTAAGCTAAAACATCTAGTTTCATACTTTTTATTGTGAAAATCGACCCAAAGTTTCTATGTCATGATTCTTTCTGGAATGTGTGGAGAGTCTCTCAACTTTCAAGTCAAGAATGTTTTTCTCAAATCTGGTCCAACTGTTTATGGAATATTTGGAAATCTTTCAAGAATCTTGTCAATAATAGTGGTGAATTCCCCTTAGGAACATCTCCATAGACCATTCTTGTCCTATAGCACGTTGAAACCCCTGATGGTCATTTTCACCTCCCACTCTACATCATCCCCAATTCTTGTTCCATAATTATGGCCTTCTTCATAGTAATCTCCTTCCATGGTCACTTAACCTTCTAAACTCTATTCCTACTCCCAACCAGAGCCATTTCAGGGAGGCCTTTGTAATGCAGTTCAATATGATTTTCTTTATTATCCAATGGTAGTTCGCAAGGTCGAAACTTGGTGAGTCCAAGAGAGCCACTTAAAATATTTCTTGAATGTATGGGGACCCTGTCATATGAATAATGCCTTGTGCGGAGTCCATCCTGGATGTTTATTGAATGTTTGGAAAATCTCGAAAATATTCACAACAATAGGGGTGATTTTTGTTTCATAAATTGAAAGGAATAAATCTGTCATTCATTTTTCTCTAGAAATGCTTTAGGTATTAGCTGAAAATGCCACTGAACTCTTCGAGGTGGCGAGTTAGAATCATCTCCTTGTGGGTGCTCTGGTTGGATGATTACGAAGGAGAAGTGCATTTTGCATACATATCCGACTCTTGAACTCTCAAATCAAATGGAAGAAACCTAATGGAAAAATTTGACACAGTTATATGAAGGATGCGAGATGTCTTTCAGTGATTAATTTTGCATATCATACCTGACCCTTGAACTCTCAGATCAAACGAGAAAAATCTAATGACAACCAGAAAGATCGATTTGTTGAGCCTGGATTACAACCTTTTCCATTCGGGTAGACCATGGGATGTTTAGATGCAAAGGAAATTTATTTAAAAGTATATTTTTTTAATCAATTAATATGCAAAATGTGTAGTAATATTTGTACAAATTATTTAAATTAGTAAGGATTTCGTAATTTTTTTTAATAGAGTTTCAGTGATTTTATTATATAAAATTTGGGTGAAACATTTTTAATGTTTTTTAGAAGAGAGAGAGAGAGAGAGAGAGGGAGAGAGAGAGAGAGAGAGAGAGAGAATTTAATCTATGAATTAAATTTAATCTGTAAGTAGTTTTGAACTTCATCCTTCTCAAAATTGTTGAATAGTTGATAATTAAGATGTTATTTGTAATGATTTAAATTATTCCATCGAAGTGGATGATCATTTATCATATATTCAATGATAAATCTCAATCTCGTTATGTTACCGATGACAATTATTATATATTATTATGCATGGCATATGTGCTTCTCTTCTCCCCATCACATGTCAAATGTGTTAACCGTATGGAAATCCATGAAAGTAGTATTTAAGGAGGAAATTAATGAATGAAGATGAAATCAATCTCTTTAACATTTTATAAATGGATACGATAATCAATGAAGAAAGATAAGTTCGAAAACATGAACATTTTTAGTGCATCTGCGTGTAATTCCCTTTAAAATTCGCTTTCCTAAGCTATAATAAGTTTGGTCATTATGAATGGGAGTGTGTTTTGGGCTTATTTTAAATCTAGTTGTTCCCCTTGGATAGGTAATTAATAAACCTAAACAATAATATTGTGAAACAACTCTAGAGTTAGTAACTTGATTGGTTGGGAGCATTCTCCAATTTACTAAGAATAATTTTAAAAGATAGATTTAACTTTTATTACACTCACCTAGAATATATAATGGACGGAATTGACATAATGATGCAAGAATCCATTTTTATCAATGTCGTCCTGGAAGAAACAATGCCAGCATCGTCTGATCAAGAATTGCTGGATACGGAAGGTGGTGTTACACAAGAACCACCATCAACCTGTCTAGCCCTGGTATGCAGAGGAATTAGATGCTGAGACTGATGCTGCTCAACAAGAACCAACGTCAACCTCGGAACGGGGGACTGCACAGACAGGGGTTTTAACCCAGAGCAAAGATGTTGCAGACAGAGGGAAAGAGCTCGAGGTCACAGCCGGGGACGAGATAGATCATGTAGGAAAATTATTTCAATTTTCCTCTTACTTATCCATTCCAAAAGGGGCGAGGGTGTCTCGCTCTTCCCGACACACAGGGGAGGATGTTTTCGTTCCGCCGATTTTGAAGTTTGATGGGTCGAATAAGGGACCAGCTGCCACAAGTTTGTTGGCCGCAAACTTCCAGAGAGACCTTTCCCAAGAACCCAAAAGAGAGGAAGAGGCAGGTGTTTCTGAAACAAGGGAACATGGAGGGGAAATTTTGGCTAAAACACCGATGGACACCCATCAAGTGAGTCCACCACCTATCGAGATAGCTTCACAGCGGGTCGAGGCAGGAGTCAGTAAGTAAGCGGTTGCTGCCAAGGAAGAGAGACAAATCAAAGCAGCCCCGTCGATTAACCGTGTGGATACTCCCTCGAGTAATCCACCACCGGTCGAACCGGTTACAGTACCAGATGAGGTGGTGGTCAAACAAGAATGGATAGAGTTGTGTGAGCAATGGAGGCTTCCTGTTAAGCAAAAATATTAGCTGCAATTCAAAGAAACAATACAACTCAAAACAGAGGTGAAGAGGCTGAGAAGGCAGGTGCACCGGTTGAAGAAACAAGTGAAGAAATATAAGTGGCGTGCTAAGAAGCCCAAAGCCACGATGGCCGAAGCAAAGACACAGGTAGATGAAGTGGAAACAACCTCTATTGCCAGTCAGACAGAACTTATCGAGTATTTGTTCGAATGCAGTGAGTTTTCTTTGACGGCTGAAGTACAAACTTGGAAATCCACCGTGGCGCGATATCATAACGAAGTGAAGAGAGCCCAAGAACGAGCATCCACGACTATATTCCAATATGTGGAGCACATAGATATAATGCGATTGAGGTATGCAAAGTAGCAACTCAAGGTGGAGCGGCTGGAAAGGCAAGTGGCATAATTGAAATCCGACAAAGAACGAATTCTCAATTTAGCACAGGAGGTGATGGCACGTCGCCCTCCTGCTTCCAGTTACTCTTTATTTTTGCATGAATGTTTTCTTTTCTTCTGTTTGGAAACCATCAAGAAAGAAATTAGTCATGAGATTGAGGATGGTGTACAATTCATCCAGATATTGAGAGCCCATGATGTGCCAACTCAGCATTTGATGTGTGAGCTTTACATGCATGAGTATCTCCTACATGTTGATAGAGAATTTAATCCAGTTCCATATGTGGGGGACATTCATTTGAGGGCCCTCACCTCTTACATTTTCAATCAGATAAGCTGGTAGAAGGCTTCTAATACGTTTGAGTCAAATCAGGTCACGAAGCCTTTTATGGTAAGAGGAGAACCCGAGAGATCAGTGACTATGTACAATAAGCAAGATACATTTTTAGAAATTGTGGGAAACGGGGAACGGATGTTGAAGACACAAAACTGGTGCATTGATCTCTATGTCAAGCAATTAGTCACGTTTCAAGCTAAGGCCCTGGATAGTTGTCAGAAAATGTTGATGATGTCACCCACATCTGTCCAGAACAGAGAACCGTTTGGAGCACCAAATTTTGCACAAGCACTCAGTAGGGTGACACGTGTGCCACATTTCGTTGCAATAGCCACGTCTCCTACAGGTCAATGCTCCTTTTGGCACTTCCTAAGAAACTTACAAGAAATTAATAGCGTGGAAAAATTCACCTGCTCATCACTTATAGAGGATATTAATATCCCCCTCCATCCACAAACTGCACTGTATTTTTCTATCACCTCCTTACCAACATCATTTTCATTATTCTTATGAAATGGATAACCCATAAATCCTAGATATGAGTTATGAATCAATTTCTATAGGCTCACAGAGCCACATCTCTATTTCGTACGCAACCGGGAGTAATTTAACACAAATATTTACTTCATTACTCGACCAAAATGGGGGATATCTAACAAATTTAAAATACTTGATTTATCAACCCCCTTAGTCCATTGTTGAGGTTCACAAACCCTTGGAAGTCTTGGTTGGACTATGATAGTCATGTACTTTACCTGAGCAAATTGGGGAAAATTGTTGGGGTATGTGACAAAGTGTTCATTAAATTTCAGCTTGTCGATCATGTTGAGCATGCCACCTTATTTGATAACACCTTTCAAAATTGAAGGTGTTAACAAGTTATACTTTGGCTCTTTCAACAACTGAGTTTTTTATTTTGCAACAAGTTGTGGAGGCCGCACACCACTAGCGACTTTTGTGCTTGATTTATTGGGAACTAATGATGAGGCCATGGCATATGTATCTAACAAATACAAAATTCATCTGCAACTACATTTTGATTAGTTTTGTGCTTCACGCCTCGACTTTACTCTTACAAATATGAGACAATGAGAAAAGAACTGGATGAAGTCTTAGTGACTTACATGCCTTGTGCACATTTTCAAGAACAATAACTTTTAGTAATCTTGGTTATATCTTATAATAACTTCACTAGGCATGAACATCGTTTGTGATTCTAGCCATGGTAGAATTCATGCCAAGCAACCTTCCTAACATTTCCACTGATCTAGGACACATTTTTCTTTAATAGATTTAATGTCCCTTTTAATATATTTCCACAATGCCCATCCACATGGGTGGCACATGCTTTTACTGGTTCCTTTTTCTACAATTTCTTGGTTTCTATTGGCATCATTGACCACTAGATGTAGTCCACTTTTCATGTTATCACTGGTACTACACACTTTCCTTGAATGCTTATACACGTGGTTGTGCAATGTTCTTGGTGCACAATGTGTTAGCCCTTCACTGCAACAAGATATATCTACTTTTCCAAGTTAGTCACATTGTTCCTGCCAACACAACATTCTTTGGGCTCTCTACTTCACAATGTTGACCTGTGAATGCCAATAAGGTTACAAAAACAAATATTTTTTACCCCTACAAACACATCAACTTTGGAAAGTGGGGTAATTGTCTCTAGACAATTTTAGTCGGTTCCCTTTGACAAGTCATTGATGGGATCCTCATTCAGTTTCTCCGATTGTACTGTCATTGCATTTGTGACATACTGCATAAGATACAATCCAACCTAATGCATATGAAATTTCCTAGGGTGTTTCATAAATTCGTTGTCATACATCAACACAAGATCATCAACATGGGATTTCTTTTGCTTGATATGGAAATCATGCCATGCCTTTTCCCTAGCCTTCACCTCCTAATAGGTCAACATTTTTCACCTCCCGAGTTCAATAAATATGGAGAACTAGAAATGAAAAGGTTTGTTACTAAACTACATATAAACGTATTTTTATAAGAAGAAATCATTTTTTCAAACACGCTTGCAAGAAATATCTCAAAAGACAATATTTTCAAACGTTCTATTTTGGTTTGATTTTCTCTACAGGAGCATGTAATGTGCAACTTTATAATTTCAATACATAAGGTTGGTTTTTTAGTAAATTGACATATAATTGTAGTCTAAACCTCTCTAAAATGACAATTTGAGATGCTAAGATTTGGAATAAATTAATGAAATAAATAACACTAATATGATTTTACGGTTATGTAATAGCCTTGGGAGATTGCGTTAGAAAAGATAAACACCAAACAAACAAACTTAGGAAAAAAGGACAAGCAAACAAAAAGATAACTCCTCGGAGAACCACATTAAAGAAAAAGTCAATTGTCTAATTAAACAGAACACCATATAAGTGAGAGGAAGAAGCTTACCTTAAGAATGTCATTGCAAACAATAGCACAATAGTCTTTGTGCCATTAATATTTTCTCAAGTAATATTGTCAAGTTGGAAGTGATAGGTTTGGAGTCAAAAGTAAGATCACCAAGTGAAATTCTATTCAAGATGGAAAGGTCCCGTTGTTCCCCACCTTGTGAAGAAGGATCGCCCCTTTCTCTTTCATTATTCCTATCAAAAGAAGCTTTTCTCCTTTTGTCTCCCTCCCTTTAAATTTTCTTTCCGATTCAATTATCCTTTTCGACTTCTCATAAATTGAACCTTTTCTCATTTTCTCTCACTTTAAATTCATGTTCCCATTCCCTTTCAATTCCCCCCACGAACCTTTCGAAAAATACTTCTTGCTCGATAGCACCGTGAAACCCTCTATAGTCGCTTTCCCGTTTCGTCTCTACATCATCCCCAATTCTTGTTCATAATTTGATCCCTCTTTGATAGCAACCTCCCTTTACTGGACACTCAACCTTCCAGAATATATCCCTTCTCCCCTTGGCTAGTTTGTTTCATAAAGCACTCTGCAATCCATTCCAATATATTTTCTTTATTTGTTAGTGATAAGTAACTAGGTCAAATCCCAATGAGTTTAGGGTAGCTTTTTTGACATAAAAGAAATTCTCTAACATGTCAAATAAAATAATCCTTCGTAGGTGACAACATGCAAAAAATGAGTTTAGTACGTTTAAGCGCTCATTTGCTTTAAAATCAAGTTTAATATCTCTATTTTGAAACTAAAATGGAATTTTTTTGGCTCAAGTCTTTCCTGAATATCTGGCGAGTCTCTCATGTCAATAAGATTTTTTATCTCTAGCTTGGCCTAGCCATTTATTAAATATATGAAAAGTGTCTTGATGATCTTGTCAATAATAGTGGCAAATTCCTATCATGGACCTCTCCAAAGACCATTATCAATCCATAACACGTTGAAATCTTCAATGGTCCGATTCCCTTTCCTTTTCCGTGTTGTCCCCAATTATCGTTCCATCATTATGGCCTTTTTTATAGCAAGCTCCCTTGATCGGTCACCGACCTTCCAATTAAGTCGATTCCTGCTCCTCTAGCCTAGGTTATTTCACAAAGTCATATACAATCCATCCCAATAGGATTTTCTTTATCTGCTAGTGGTAGGTCATGAGGTCGAAACCCTATGAATTTTGGGTAGACTTTTGGTCATTAAATAAAGCCTCTGGCATTCCAAACAAAGTCAACACCAATTTACATACTTTTTAGTGTTTGTAAGCTAAAACATCTAGTTTCATACTTTTTATTGTGAAAATCGACCCAAAGTTTTTATGTCATGATTCTTTCTGGAATGTGTGGAGAGTCTCTCAACTTTCAAGTCAAGAATGTTTTTCTCAAATCTGGTCCAACTGTTTATGGAATATTTGGAAATCTCTCAAGAATCTTGTCAATAATAGTGGTGAATTCCTCTTAGGAACATCTCCATAGACCATTCTTGTCCTATAGCACGTTGAAACCCCTGATGGTCATTTTCACCTCCCACTCTACATCATCCCCAATTCTTGTTCCATAATTATGGCTTTCTTCATAGTAATCTCCTTCCATGGTCACTTAACCTCCTAGACTCTATTCCTACTCCCAACCAGAGCCATTTCAGGGAGGCCTTTGTAATGCAGTTCAATATGATTTTCTTTATTATCCAATGGTAGTTCGCAAGGTCGAAACTTGGTGAGTCCAAGAGAGCCACTTAAAATCTTTCTTGAATGTATGGGGACCCTGTCATATGAATAATGCCTTGTGCGGAGTCCATCCTGGATGTTTATTGAATGTTTGGAAAATCTCGAAAATCTTCACAACAATAGGGGTGATTTTTGTTTCATAAATTGAAAGGAATAAATTTGTCATTCATTTTTCTCTAGAAATGCTTTAGGTATTAGCTGAAAATGCCACTGAACTCTTCGAGGTGGCGAGTTAGAATCATCTCCTTGTGGGTGCTCTGGTTGGATTATTACGAAGGAGAAGTGCATTTTGCATACATATCCGACTCTTGAACTCTCAAATCAAATGGAAGAAACCTAATGGAAAAATTTCACACAGTTATATGAAGGATGCGAGATGTCTTTCAGTGATTAATTTTGCATATCATACCTGACCCTTGAACTCTCAAATCAAACGAGAAAAATCTAATGACAACCAGAAAGATCGATTTGTTGAGCCTGGATTACAACCTTTTCCATTCGGGTAGACCATGGGATGTTTTTTTTTCCGTTGAAAAAAGTCCACAACCTTTATATTGAGATAAAAAAGGAAAATTTTCCCAAAAATTACAGCCAAAACAGTAGGCACAGGTAAGAAGTAACAGCTCAACATAAACTGGAGCTTTTCTGCTGCTAGATGAACCCAGATGATTCCGCCTCCCTGACGGAGGAAATTAAACGCCACGCAGGGCAGTGAAAGAGAGTAGCATTTACTGGGGTCTCCTTCGTTGAAGGAAAACAACCCCTCAAAAACAAAAAAGTTTGCCGAAATATATAAAGTTATTTACTGATAAAAACATATAAAAGTCTGATAGTTTCTGGGGACAGTATAGAAACTAGAAATAAAATATATACAGAGAAATTATAAACATAATTTATAATGCCGCGATACAACTGTCAAAAATGGTAATGAAAACTGGAAATCAAAGAGGCTGCATGTATGGAGGCAGGTCTGATCTATAAATCTGCCCCTGTATGTTTTCTTCTACAGTCCAGCAGCCCAAAGCCTGTTGTAGACCTGCCTTAGATAGCTGGTCTGCCTCCTCATTCCTGTCCCTGTAAATATGGCATAGTGAAAACCTGTTAAAAAAAGTCTTTAGTGATATTATTTCATCAACAATAGTCTTCAAAATCTGATTTTGACAAGAAGCTTTCCCGTTGATCCAGTTAATAACGTTTAGTGAGTCCCAGAATATCTGAATAGAGTTTATATTTCTATGATGTAGCCAACATAGAAGAAAGCGCAAGGCCGAGAGCTCTGCAAAGTTATTTGTGCCGAATCCCAACCCAACAGAAGCTTTTAATGAATGTTCCGGGTTGATGAAAATACAAATGCCAGCTCCAGCCTTGTTGTTTTGTGAAGCACCATCGAAGTACCCTACAGGGATACCCTCCTGTATCATGATAGAATTTTGATTTTTTTTTGGGACTTTATCCTCTGGGGGAGGCAATGCATTGTAAATGGCAGTGATATTAATGGCTGTGACTGAAGGAGGGATGTCCTTGTCTTGGAAGAGGCTCTTATTTCTAGATAGCCAGACACCCCAAACGAAAATAAGGGGAAAATTCCTCATATTCCCCTCCGGATAAGAATGCCACCATTTCGTCCAAGTTACCTCCAGTGTATCGGGACCCCACTGAGCGATGGTCTTAAGAAGAAGCATGACCTCCTCCCATATCTTCCTTGTGACAATACAGGAAATGAAAAGATGGTTGATAGTTTCTTCCTCTAATTTGCATAGTGGGCAACGTCCAGGGCCAATTAAGAATCTAGCTTGTAGTGTATCCCATGTAGGAACCTTCTTTTTCATAATGCACCAAAAAAAGAGCCTCGCCTTGGCAGGACATTTGAGTTTCCAAATATCTTTGGCCCACCAATCCGGGCGACCCCAGCCTTTCTTACCCATAAGGAAAGTGTATCCATCTTTTGGTGAATACTCCCCGGATTTACTTTGTGCCCACATCAAAACGTCTGGTTCATCTTTAATCCTGACATTGGATCTTTGTAGTTCTTTGATGAAACCCTCCCATTCGTTTTTCCATCTTGCATTTAACCCTAAATCTGCCTCGGTCTTCCAAGCCTGACCCCAGATAGAAGACTGTCCGACTTTTTCCACCTGGTTTAATGTCATAATACCTTTGGTGTCGAGGTGTCTAAGGAGGCCAGGAGTCAAAGCAAAGGCATCATTGCAACCGACCCATGGATCTCTGCCAATCCTGATCTGCTTACCATCTCCCACTTTCCAGGCCAGGCCTTGTTCAATAACTGAGAAAGCCTCCGCCGTAGCCTTCCAGATTGCTGAAGAATTTTTTCCTTTCTTATTTTGACTCCGAATCCATTCATCTATGGGAATAGGGTCAATGTACTTTCTTTTGACCACTCTAGTCCACAGGTTTTCCATTGAAATAAGACGCCATCCAGATTTGGCAGCTAAGGAGATGTTGAAATCAGGAGATCTTTTTATTCCCCAACCACCCCAATCTTTTGGTCTAGCCACTTTATCCCAAGCTACCCAAGGCAAGCCCGAAGATTCCTTTGAACCCGACCATAGGATTCTACAACAGATTCTACGAATTTTCTCCATCACACCTTTTGGGATCCAAGTCAGAGCAGCCCAGTAAACCGGGATGGCTGACAAGACAGATTTGATAAGGGTCAACCTGCCAGCTCTGGACAGCCATCTGAAGCTCCAATGAGAAACTCTGGTTTCAATCTTTGCAATTAACCAGTTCCAATCCACTTTCCTGTACACAGCAGGCTTTAGCCAGAACCCCAAGTATTTGAGAGGATCCTCCAAAGATTGTGAAGGAAAAGGAAAAAAAATTGTCATTCTATCTCTTTCTCTTCTTTCAAAATCTGCAAAACAGACTTGTGATTTTCCAGTGTTTATTTGCATACCAGTGGCTTTTAGAAAGAGATCAAAAATACATTTAAACTCCTTTAATTCATTTTGGCTACCATTTGTAAAAATCAGGATATCATCAACAAAGAGAAGGTGTGTAATGTATAAATTAATTGCCACCTCAATACCTTTAACCTTTTCCTCACTTCTGGCTTTGTGAATAAATCTACTTAATCCTTCCGCCACAAGGAGGAACAAAAGAGGAGATAAAGGGCACCCTTGTCTGAGACCTCGCTGGCTGTAAAAAAAGGAAGAGGTAGCACCATTGACCAAAACAGCAAAGCTGACATTTGTGATGCATCCCATGATCCAGCTGACAAAAAGATAGTTGAATCCAATGTGGGTTAACAACATCCTAAGATAGAGCCAGCTTATCCGATCATAAGCTTTGGAAAGGTCAATTTTTAAGACATCACCCTTCTTTTTCTTCACTTTTATACTGTGGGTAACCTTCTGAGCAACGCCAATGGCTTCATGTATCTGTCTTCCGTTCAGAAAACCAAATTGTTCCATTGAAATATTTCTGGATAAGATAGGTGCAATTCTGAGGGCAGTGACCTTTGAAATAATCTTGTAAATGCAATTACACAAAGAAATAGGTCGAAAGTCTTCAAAACTTTCCGGATCATCCTTCTTTGGGATAAGAGCAATAAAAGTTGAGTTAAAGGGTCTATAAATTACCCCTTTCTGCCTTGACTCTTCAACAACTTCTGTTATCTCTGCTCCAATTTGTTCAAAAAAGTGGAGAAATAGTTCTATAGTCCAGCCATCAGGGCCAGGGCTTTTATCCTTACCCATAAGTTTCATGGCTGCTTCAACCTCCTCCTTGGTGACCGAAACTGAAAGATCATCTGCTTCATCTTCCTCGATAAATCTAGGAAAACTATGCACAGTTCTGAAGACTTCAGCAATAGTTGCCTCTCTCTGATCAGTAAAAATGTTTTGAAAATGTCTTTTACCCAGCCCAGAGAGCTCGGGAAAAGAGCTAACTTCTCTCCCTTCTTCATCTTTTAGTCTCCAAATAGTGTTTGCTGACTTCCTACCTTTCGCAAAATTATGGAAAAATCTTGTGTTTTCATCCCCCGCTTTTAGCCAGATTGCCCTACTTTTAATCCTCCATTCTTCTTCCTTTTCCAACAGAATTTTATTTTGTTGTTTCTCCAAAAGAAGGATTCTGTCCTTTGAGGCTTGTGAGGAATACCCATCTGTCTCCATACTTTCCATATGCTTCAGCTCCTCCCTTATTCTGGACATCTCCTCGGATTGTTTCATTTTTTTCTCCTTTGCCCAGGAAATGGTGGCTTTCTTAAGTCTTTTCAAATTCTCCATAAACAAAAAACTTTTGTCCTCCCCGATATTTTGCCCCTGGTGTATCCAAGTATCATTAAACACCTTGTAGTAAGTAGGATCTTGAAGCCAAGCTGGGTTGAACTTAAAAGGGGCAGGAGGTTTGGGTGGAGGATTGGTCATGTCCAAGAAAATCGGAAAATGGTCTGAGTTCCCTAATTCCTCGACCCACTGCCTGATCATTGGGATCCTGGAAAAGAGGAACTCCGAAACCAGAAAACGATCAAGTCTTTTTGCAATCCGGTCACCTCCCACCCTTCTATTCCTCCAGGTAGGCTTTAGTTTGACCGGAGCAGGATCAATTAAATTGTGCTCAGATATAAGGTTGTGAAAAAACTTAGCAAGGGGGTCTTCTCTTGCAGAAGGGCCCCAAGCTTCATTCCTCCCGAGAGAGAAATTTAAATCACCTCCCAGAATCATCATCGGATTATTCATCACAGATTTTGACATTAAATCATCCCAGAAGGAATCCCTGCTTTGACAAGGGCCATAGACATTTACAATGGCTAAGGGGAAAGGGAAATATGGGGATAAAACCTCCAATCCCAAAACGTTTTTCAAACCCCAGTGATTTAGGATTTTAATCCGGCACTCTTTATACCCAATAGCAAGACCCCCTAAATGGCCAGAGGCATCCAAAGCAAAAAAGACCCATCCCGGAAGAAGAGATTTAAGCATGGTTTCAATCTCAGAGGCCTTCCCCAAGGTTTCTTGAAGGAGAATAACATCTAAGTTGGAGGTTGAGATCCAATCTTTCAAGGCCAGTTTTTTAGGTTTGCTGGCCAAACCCCTACAATTCCAAGATGTCAAAATCATTTGTTAACACCTTCATAGGGATGGGCTGCTCTAAGGACCCCCGGAATGGAATATTGTTTG